>JBBJLR010018690.1:0-13276 GCA_037577145.1 Brachypetersius gabonensis
TAGCCCCTCCCTCTTTCATACACACACACACACACACACACACACACATCAGACTCTATAACTCCTCCCTCTGTCACCCACTCCCACCCATCAGACTCTATAACTCCTCCCCCTGTCACCCACTCCCACCCATCAGACTCTATAACTCCTCCCTCTGTCACAAGTCCACTCAATCTGTGTAGTAGCCTGTTGCTTCTTGTTGTATATCTTCTTACCGCGTTAAATAACTCTTCTTATGTGTGACTATGTGCATTATTTTTGCTGTGATATGCAGCAGTCTACCATGTGCAATATTGTCCATGTTAAACATTATCATTATGTGCAATATCATGTCATGTTTTATAAATGGGTGCTGAATCACTTCATTACTTGCAATAATATTACTACTGATTCTCTAAGTGCAGTAACTTTCTCCAAGCTACTGTCTGTCATTAATTTTTCACTCTACTGTTTTGCTATCTACAATATAGTATTTATTCCAAGCATTTCTGTATATAGCCCAGTGTTTTAATCTTGAGCTGTTTTTCTTTTATATTTAATTAAGTTTTTATCTAACTTTATATTTTATATTGTTCCTGTGTGTCTTTTCAGTCTCATAAGGAATTTCCGTCGGGATCAATAAAGTTTTCTGATTCTGATTCTTATGGATCAAAGCGAATGGCAAGTATCAGAATTACAATAATGATTGATCTATCTAGAACCTACAAATGAGACTCATTAATGTGGTGAAACACAGTATACAAAAGCTGTTCAGCTTGATTTACTTTTTAAATTGTATATTTAAGTCTAATAAGGTTGAGTTAGCCGTTGTCTTTTCTTTACTGCCGTCTACAGGACTAGTGCTGCCTTTTATCTACTTTAGTTCATTTAGCCCTTAAGCATATTCACCAAGTGAAGCAGCGAGCAGTCAGGAAAAAACGTTCGGGGAACAGTGTGTGGGGATGGTGTCTGGGATTCAAATCCATCACTTTTGATCACATAGCAACTCCCCAACCACCATGCCACCAGCTGCCCATGTGTCAGAACTCAAAAGTGGAATATAACAAATATAATTTAGTCTACAATTTATAGTGACTATGGCCACTTCCACAAAAGAACTCATTTCAAGTGAATCACCAGGACAGGGAAACACTGACCTATTGCACTGGCAGATTCTCTCAATAAGTCAGTCAGTAGTTACTGCTTTTACCCCTAGAGGTCACCACCGAGCTGCATTTGCTGTGACTGTATTCAAGATTGAATTCAAGATTCTTTATTTGTCACATGCATAGTTATAGTACAGCATGTAGTGAAATGCATTCTGAACCGCTCCTTTTATGAAATTATAACAACAAGAACAATTTTCAATTAAACACAAATCTGAAAAATTCTAAAACATAAATAAAAATAAAAAGAAAGTATAAATAAAGTAAAATAAGTATAAAAGTAAGTGAAATGTTACATTAAAAACACAAATCTGAATATTTCTAAAACACAAGTAAAAAGTAAAACAGCTAAAACAATGAGCAACACAAGTTAGAGGTAAAATATGTAAGCTAAATTCCATTCATTCTTTTAGTTGTTTTTGTGTTATAAGAGTATCAGCAATCTGTACAATTATGTACAATGTGGAAGTTAGTACAGCAATGTAAATGTTGTTAGTTAAAGCCTTAATTATACATTACAAATAATATAAAAAATATAGGTTAATTATAAACTCAGCTGAAAATGACCTTGAGCTTATGAAGGGAGCTACATAAATTAAATGATCAGTTAATATTTTTTGGTATTCCCTCTGAAAATATATATGCATAGTGACTAAAATTTTACTAGGTGACGATTAATATGCTTTTAAAAATATAGGCAAAGGATAGGTCCATATGTAATAAAGGTTGTTTTGAGTGGAATTGGACTTTTAAGTGATTGTATCATGAAACTCTATCAAGTTCTGTCTGAAAACAATAGAGTTATGGGGTGGGACCACTTTAATAATGGAAATCCAGGCCTTCTGAAAGTCCAAGATACATCAGATGGTAAACAGAGGATCACTCTATGCTGGGACTCTTAACACAAGAAATTGCTTTCAAAATGATTATATAAAAGGTAAAAATATATAAAATATCTGATGCCACCTTTGGATGTCCAAGACTGTATATAAATCTTTTGTGGCCTTGTGATCTTAAGGTCGGGCGTTGCTCCTGTGATCAGAAGGTTGTGGGTTTGAATCCCAGGACTGCTAGTGGCACGACTGAGGTACCCTTGAGCAAGGTACTGTCCCCACACACTGCTCCCTGAGCGCCCCTCATTGGTGGCTGCCCCCTGCTTCACTTGGTGAGTGGGTTAAATGCAGAGAAATAATTTCACATTGTTCCCGTTGTGTGTTCCCACATGACTTTACTTTAATTTTTTCAACATGGAGAATGTCAGGAATTTCCTGCTCAAGGAGTTTGAGCCTCACATGTTTAGTTCGAGAGACTAGACTTCTGAGTCAAGTCAAGTGAAGCAGGTTTTATTATCAGTTCAACCATCTGCACAGGACAGTGAAACAAAACATCATTCCTCCAGGATCATGAAGAAACCAAAGAAAAGAAACAGAAACACCACAAGACTTCAAAAGTGTGACTATGAGGACAGGAGGATGCAGTGCATTTAGTCTGCTTCTTCTTGACATCACAGCTGAATTCGACCTGAGACCCTGCATTTTCACCTATTTGATATGTGCAATATTATACGATTCAATAAAATTGCCTCTGTTCATTTTCATGTTTAAAACATGTTTACCTTATATATTATTTAACCATCTTTGAAATATAAAAAAATTATTTCCTAGCCTGAAAGTAATTAAAACCCATAAACCGAGGACACTTACAGGTATATGATCTGTACCTGTCATGTCCTTTCAGTGACTGAAACAGGTCACCAAACATTTTAAGTTAAGGACTTCTATTATGAAGTGGGGTATGGGTTTTCTGGTTTATGAGTCACAGCTGGTATTGTTTAAAGATAAGTGTTTGTGTTTTTGTAATGGTGGTGGGATGTGCTTATATGTATTTAATGGGCTGTGTTTCACTGTTTAGTTGTGGGTCAAACCTCATACTCATGTGGTTTATGTTCCAGTATCCTGAAGTCCTGGTATTTGGGTATTTGAGTATTAAAAATAACGTTTCTAAAATGGAATTCTGCATATGCGCCTGCCTTCACTGCCAGGAGAGAGATTAACCGTGACAGTACCTGGCTTTATGCGAACTTCAAATTGGGAAAAATGACTGACAGACTGAAAAATGACTCATGTATTTTTATCTACTACTCAAAGATAATTGGACAAATTGATTAATATTAATTAACCATAACCCTCAAAGTGAGAAAAGAAAAAAATACATAATTACGACCAATTATGCTCCTCCACACAGCACAAGTACTGTGTTTGAATCTGAATAGCACAAGTACTGTGTTCATCTCTGGGCACACTCACTAAAGTGTAATTTTAAAGTGTCATTTTTAACTGCTGTTTTAGAGAGCACCATTTCTAACGTAATTTCCAAATACCATAAAAGAATAATTTCCTGAAAGCCATTCATTATCACATGACATACTTGTTTCTAGGGCAGATACTGGAGCGCAGTCTGAACAAGGGTCATTTACACAGATCAGCCTTAAAGGCACAGCAACAAAACTGTCTGAGACTAAAGGAGGCTGGAAAATGGCTTATACTGAATAACATCGCACATATATAAATGGACTTCAAGAAAATAAACAAATGTCAAGTCAAATCAAATTGAGTAGGTTTTGTTGTCATTCCGAACACATGCACACAGTATACAGTGAAACGAAGCAATGTTCCTCCAGGACCATGGAGCAACACAAGAACAGAACAGAACAAAACAGGAACACCACATGAACACAAGACAAGACTAAAGACTGCGCAAGCAAAAAGCACAAGAGCAACAAAACAAGTTGGTGCAATCAACAGTCTGGATGAACACTATTTTGACAGGTACTGTAATATAGGAGCACGAAATGCAGAGCAGAGTTAAACAGATAATAAGTTAAACAGATAAGAGTTAAATAATTGTGCAAAAATAGCAGCAGCAGGACAGAGAATGTGTCATTCAAAATTTTGATTCTTTGGGGCCCACAGCTATGATCGTCCAGCTTTGCTTTTCACTGTACACATCGGTCTAACCAGCTTTAAAAATGGTCAGTGTTAGACTGCAATAATTCTAGGCTTTGGCTACAGGGGGTGTCTGAGTAGTCTTCAGGAAATTGGCTTGTCAAGCCTTTTCCGGTCACTTGGCCTTAATGTCCGGACATGTTTCCTCTCCAAGTGTCTCTCCCTGTTTCGACAGGCTGTCCCAAATGCTCAGTAGATGATTTGGAATTTGTACAGAGATTCAGGAGCCCAAGCATTGACGCCTAGATCCCGCCATTCAGATCCTTTAAAGCAGGGGTCCTCAGCTACATTGGTCCAAGGCCCAAGGAGTTTTTCTCGGCAGCCACTGTGAGAGACAGATGCTCTCCTAAAATAAAATATTAATATTGTGTCTTAAGTAATATATTATTATTTGATGTATTAATTTTCCTTCCAATATGTTATTTTTAGTCTTTGTCAATGTAAACAGACTCATATTACATGAAACTCGGATATTTCATGGTAAACACATTAGTAATACAGGTTAGTCCACTGTCCTCAGAGAAGATAAACAACGATTCACATCAAAGCACCGTTTCGGCTTCCTTATATACACACACACATATCAGTCTTAACTCGGTACAGCTGAAAGTCATTTCCATGTGCGAGCTGCACTTAGTGAACCCGGAAGTGTGCGCCGTTACCAGGTTTGTTTCATTTGAATCAGAAAAAAATACATGTAGGAACATACTTTTCCCTCCTTACTAGGCTATTCCTAATTCAGTAATATCAGAGAAATTTTAACATAAGGAAACTCTCAGAATACTTCCGCAGGCGAGGGCAGAATTTAGCCGTCTAGCTCCATAGACATCCTTTCATTTTCCATCGGGGGACCTGATGGAAAGCTCTGGTGGGCCGGATGTGGCCCGCGGGCCGCCAGTTGACAATCACTGCTTTGAAGGTCCCCCTAACAGCAGCATGAAGAATATGAAAATGTCAAACTTGGAGCTGTCACAAGGCTTTATGCCTGAAAAATTTTGGATCACAAATTAAAGTTTTAATCCACTTTATGTGCGATGAACCTGGAAGAAGAGCCCAGAGATCCAAGAAACAAATTCTCACAGAGAACTGGAGTCTTACAATGGAGATAAACTCCCAATGAGGACCAAGGACTGCATGGAGTAATAGTCCTAAATATGTGTTCTTCCACTTTATCCAGCCTTATGAGAGCAGACAAGTTTCAGCAGGTGTGGATGTGGTTTGGAATGGGTTGGAACTGGGAGTGGACTTGGTGCAGGAGTGTGTAGGAAATGGCTAATGTGTTGCAAGTCTTGTTTACTCTCTGCTTTGTTTGTTCTAGCCAAAGCTGAAAACTTGAGTTCTTGGGTTTAATTTCCATGGTTTCTAAGTAGTAACGATTAGGGAAAGTGTCATGAAGCTTTCTTGAGGCCCTTTCTTGCTGGAAACCCTTAGTAGTCGAAAGTATACAGGCTGAAGCACGTTTGAAATAAACAGGAATCTAAAATAATATATAGTTCAAATTCTGATGTGGGTAGGGCTCTGTTGCACTTTCCTGCTTTGATTTCTGTAGGCTGTATTTCTGTATTCTGACAACGTTTAGAACCTTTTTAGGGCAGCTGGTGGGCTAGTGGTTAGTGCGTTTGTCCTACAGTCAGAAAGTCGAGGCACCGCCTTGAGCCAGGTACTGTCCCCGCACACTGCTCCCTAGGCACTGTATTATTGGCAGCCCGCTGCTCCACTTGGTGCATGAGTACAGGACCACCATTACTGGACATGGAATAGTCCACAAACCAAAATATCCATCCAGTAGTGTCCTGTGGCCAGAAACTCACCCTTAATAAATGACCAGCAGCATCATTAACTTTACATCTGCCAGGTAGGCCAACAGATTAACTGAGACTAATCGAGTGGACAGAAAGTGGATACAATGTTTGCAGTACTGCTGTGTGTGATATACTCTGAATGGCACACACACAACCATGTTAGTGTTAGTGTCACGTTCACATAAGGATCTGAGTGACATGTGAGGGTTAGACAAAGAATCTGCTGATAATGTCATGGTGTCAGATATCCAGACACACCTTTAGAGGTCTTGTGGGGTCCATACCTCAACAGGTCAGAACGGTTTTGGTGGCATGAAGAGACGTACACAATATCAGGCCATGGTTTTAATGTTATAGCTGATTGATGTCTATATTAAAACAAAAACTCAAAAATAAGGGCTAATAGTCTGAAAAGACTGTGTCTTACACAGAAAAAAAGGGAATGAGGCTCTAGAAAAGAAAAAACACACACAGCTCTCCCGTCTATTATGCAGGGCTTCTCCCTTTTTGCTGGTTTCCAGGCAGGGAGGAGCGTCACTACTAGAGCGCTCAGCTGACCCTTACACTAGGTGTGGCCTCCAACTCAAACAACTGCATTGTGCATACCGGTTTCTCAGAAAAAGAAGTTAGCTGGGGGGGAGTACGATAGTGGTGCAACAACTGGAAACACAACATACTTCACTTCTGAAGTTCCAGCACACTTGATGCCTCACGTGAGCAAATTATGAACACAGAGGAAGCTATCTCATCCAAACAAACTCCAGCCAGCTCTCAGCCTGCTATGGAGAGCGACCAAGAAGAAAGCAGCCTGGCAGCAGAAAGCCAAGAAGAAAGCACAGAGATTCTGGACCATGACAAAGAGCCTGTAGACACTTGCGATGGTCCCACCCAATCAGATGCTTTCCCACAACTTGTGGAGGTAACATGCGATTCCTGCATAGAGAATCCCCAAAAGGCGTCCAAGTCTTGTCTCACCTGCTTGGTGTCCTACTGTGACGAGCACCTGAGGCCTCATCTGGAGAACAGCAAGTTCCAGAGCCACAGGCTTGTGGAACCGCAGCTGGACGCGGAACAGCGCTCCTGCCAGATTCACCTTCTGGGTCTTGAGCTGTACTGTGAGACAGACAGCTGCTGCATCTGCTCCAGCTGTGAGACTGAAGAGCACCAGGGACATAGCATCACTCCAACAGGGGAGGCCCGCAAACATATAGAGGTGTGTGGTTTAAGCCTTTACCCGCTGTAGCTTGACAGGCACCTTGAGTAGACCTTGTAGGAAGTTAAATATTGACAGCTTCAAAGAACTACTAGGAAATAATTTTGTCCTGTAAACGGAGCTCATTGTTTAGAATTGTCTTGGGAATAGACCTTAACAATACCCTCTTCAGAGACATATTATCCTGAACTGTGATTTTGCCTTTTTAGTCACTGAAAGTCTGCTTCCCCCACACCCCCAAAAAGGAGGGATTCTAAGATGAAAGAGAAATATTTGGAATTATGTGTTGAACTGACCAACTAACACATAGTTTGCATTTTTCTCCCTCACACTGAGCTCTTTGGTATGGGAACACTATACTGTGTGTTTGTGTGTGTGTGTTTGGTGTGTGTTTGGTGTGTGTGTGTGTGTGTGTGTGTGTGTCCATGTGTTATTCTAAAGGGAGAGATCCAACAAAAACAGAAGGAAATGATGAAGACTTTGTCAGCAGCAGAACAGGCCATCAACAAACTACAGAGCAACACTGAATTCATAGAAGTGAGGCTTTACATGTAAATTTACTGTGTTCTTCTTATTATAATTGTTATAATAGTTATTATTGACACTGTTTACCTAATTGTACCCATATTTCAGATCATTTTCTGGAAACGCCTAATTCAAAGGGGATATCCACTGCATGTGTCATTCCAAAGCTCAGGTGTAAAGAAAGTCAGTGAGAGTGGTTTGATTGGAGCTGATTCATTGTAGAGAAACAAATTTTTTTACAGAGGAGGTGAAAAGAACCAGGGATTGTGAAGTCCCCTGCAAATATAGCCCTTTTCTGCATCATCTACAACGTGGCATGACTTTGTATGTAATGTTAATAGTGTCAAAAATGGAAAATCCAAAAAATTAGATTTCTTTGGGTAGTTTTTTCACAACATCCTGCAAGTATCTCTCTGTGATTCATGTTTTCCTAAAACATATGTTTTCTAAAAAAGTGAGAAATAGTTTGTAGTCAAAAACAAAGTCGCAGATTTCAGGCAGCATAGCAGTAACATCGGCACGTCACAACTTTTTATTCTTTTCTTAGTTTCTGCAGAATCTATTGTATCTAACCACTTTGAGTTTGTTTACATCTGAACTATCCTTAAATGTGTATATATATCTAAATAAAATTATTTCAGAGTTATTAATAACACTATGTGTTTTCACAGACATAACCGTAAATGCTATAATTGCCAGGACGAACTGATTTCAAAAGTATCATTTCTGTGCTTTTAGAGTTCCGTGGCTGGTGTACGCGCCGTAATTGAGCAACAGTTCTCAGCCCTTCAGGCGGCAGTAGAGGAGGCCCAGAAGAGCACTTTGGAAGTCCTGGACGGTGAACACAAACAGGCTCTGAGTCAGGCAGAGAGCATCCAGACCCACCTAGAGCAGAAGATAGGAGAACTGAGGAAGACAATGGGCCAAGTGGAGCGGCTTATCAGGAGCAAGAATGATGTTGATTTTTTACAGGTCAGGTTTCTATAAGTATGTGTAGAGTGGCCATCTGTCATATGTGCACGCACTTAAGCTCACAGTGTGACCTGTGTGAATTTCTTTCTCTGTATTTAACCCATTTAACCCACTCACCAAGTGAAGCAGCAGCCAGCTAGAACACAGCAACCAGGGAGCAGTGTGTGGAGACGGTACCTTACTCAAGGCTACCTCAGGATTGGCGGTAGCTCAATGGGTAGGCACTTGCCTCCAGACCAAGAGGTCATGGGTTCAAATTCCCACTACCATTGGGTCCCTGAGCAAGACCCTTAACCCTAAGTTGCTCCAGGGAGACTGTCCCCTGTAGTTAGGGAATGGAAGTCGCTTTGGATAAAAGCGTCTGATAAATGCCATAAACGTAAACCTCAGTGGTGCCCCTAGGAGTCCTGGCATTCAAACCCACGGCTTTCTGATCGCAGGAACACTTCCTAACTGACAGGGCTCCAGCTGCCCCACTAGGAACACCACAGCCAGACTCACTGTTGCTTAAGTAGTAGCGGATGTTACTTAACCCCTTAAAATGAGCTTTCAGTCACATTAATTTGTTTTGTTGGAGGGTCACATGTATTAAGAGCCAGTCTGTTTTACTATTAATGCCTCATATCAATGTTCCTAATGTATTTTAACATGTCTAATATGTGATTGAGAGCATTAACTGCTACACCTGTATATTGCAGGACTACACAGACTGGAGAAAAGGCTTTGTAGATGTCTGTTTACCAGGAGTTTACATCAGCCTCATAGACCAGCTGGCCACTTTTAGCAGTGTTGTTAAAGAATCAACTCAGAACTTGTGCAGTCTGGTGTTGTCCACCTACAGCGGTCAGCTCAAGGAACTCTGCAAAAGCCGTAAGAGTCAAAACAGCACCATCTTACAACATGCTTTAGTCATTTTCTTTGAATGACATCTGACTTTCTAATCCAGAAAATCTAGGTATTAAGACGATAATTCAGCCAAGTTCCCCAACCAAAAAGCAAGGACCGGTCCCTGAGCCGGTAACAAGGGACGACTTCCTTAAATGTAAGTGAATTGACTTTTGAGCTGCATCTATTATTCATTTAATTGAATCTTGTGACCAAGAGCATACAGCCCTGGAAAAAAGAGACCATTGCAACTTATTTTTAAACCTGCATCTCTATGAGTAGGACAACCATTCCATGCCAGTATCAGTTGAACTCCTACAAAAGCACCTCATTCTGCTTTATGAGGTACTGATTAGTAGAAAAGTATAAAAACACTGCTGTAATCAACACTCTTCTCTCACAATGTGACCAGCTGGATGGTAAAACACTACTAGAAGTTCGTCAATGGTAATTATTGCCATTTTGTTAAAGAGTGAAGAAGAGACTTGTTTTCAAGTTTTGTAAACACTGCATCATTTCTCTTATATTGATGTTTTGTCATTTCCTTTAAAAAGATGCTTTAAAGAACAAAACAATAAAGCTGGAGGAGAAATATTGTCAGCAATTCTTAAAATCTAAGGCAAAGCTGTTTGGTTCAGTACTTGCACCTATTAAAGATAAAACCTGAGAAACTGGAAATTTTTGCAGTGCTCTCTTTTTTTTACGGAGCCATATGCTGAATATTTTGATAAAATAGGTATACTGAAATTAGGTTGTACCTGTATAAAGGAGATGCAACAAGAGTCTTGTAGATTATTTAATTAAGATGATTTTTATTTTAGTGCTTTGAGTAATATTATAATAATATCCTGTTGGTGCATGTATGATGTGCAGATGCCACCAATCTGAGCTTCAGTCCTGACACCACACACAAGTTCTTGAGGCTCACCGAAGACAACCGAAAAGCGAGCAACACCACACCATGGCAACACAACTACCCAGACACACCAGATCGCTTCGAGCACTGGCGCCAGGTGATGACTATGGAGAGCCTTTACCTGGGCCACCATTACTTTGAGGTAGAACTGACTGGGGAAGGGGCCTATGTGGGGCTCACTTACAAAAGCATCGACCGCAAAGGGCAAGAAAGCAGCAGTTGCATCACAGGGAATGACTTTTCATGGTGCTTTGGACGGGAAAGCCAAGGCTACTCTGCATGGCACTCTAATGAAGAGACGCCCATTGAAATGGAAGAGCTCCCTAGGATTGGACTGTATGTGGACTATGAGAAAGGTCTGTTGGCCTTCTATAGTGTTGCTGAAACTATGAGCCTTCTTCATGAGTTTACTGCTTACTTTGTGGAGCCATTGTATCCTGTGTTTTGGCTCTCCAAGAAGGACAATGCGGCTGTTCTAGTAAAGCCAGGTGACTAATTTTTTATTAGATTACAAAAGTTTCAAATCAATTGTATTATTTGCACAGCACAACAATGTCCGTGTATTAATAATGCAAATGTGAGCTTATTGGAGCTTTTATAAAGTCATTGAAAATCTACATTAGCCATTACAATTCGAAGTCCTTGTAAATCACAGACCTGTTCACATTAAAGACATTTTACCATAGCATCAAAGTGATGCAAAGTGATAGAACTGCATTCTTATTTAATTATTTAATGATTAAGAAAGAATTGAATCAACTCAAGTCGTGCTTCAATCAGTGAGTTCTTTCATAGGTCCATGTTCTCTAATTATAAAAAACAGGTGGGAAGACCTTGAACATTTTATGCACTGAAGTCCGTTTCATCATATGCAGGGTTCACAAAATGCACACCTGACTGTGCTAAGGTAACGCCATTCTCTGCTCCGTACAGTCCAGGGAGCTCCGGCAATCCATGTGGCTTCTCAAACATAGGGTTGTCGAATCCATGGTCTATGGGGCCCCCTAGATCCCCGACCTCGCTCTCCTTCTTCCATCTGTTCAGAGAGGGGAGATGTGGCATCCTGGGCAGGCCTTGTCGACGATAGAGAACCACAATTAGTGTCAGGAAAGCTACCACAGCCAGGATGCCCAACACAACCCCAGCCACAGCTCCTCCACTCATTCCAGGCACATCACTACTACTTGCTCCTGAAGATGCATGAAACTCTGCACTGTCTATGCCCAAGTGAGAACCTTGATCATGGATGTCCTTCAGTATGTCACGAGCAAGAGCCTCAGCCAGTGCACCAGACGCTGAACCTGTGTTCTGGTCCAAGAGAACCACCTGAATCTCATGGCCAGTTTCATAAGGAATAACCCCCAAGAGCCGGTATGTTTTTGACACTTTTGAGACAGCCATCTGTATGGATTTATACTTAGGAAGGGCAAGGAAGAGGTGTTGTAGGCGTTGGTGATAAGAATCGAGGCTGAAGCTGCTGGAGAACTGAATGCTCACAATGGCACCACAGACGTTGCAGCAGTGGCCCATTGGGTGCAGGGGCTTCTTGCAATGCAGCTGTTCACACTGTACATTTGCGCAGATCCGTTGATTATTACCGGAATTTCCACATTCACAGCCGGTGCTATCCGTGCAGCCTGATCCGACAACTCTGAGTGATGAAGATCCGTGGAACTGAAGCTTACCAAGGGTTGAAGCCATGTACTGAGAGAAGTCAGAGTTGCTGCTAAATGTCTGCCCCAGCACTGATATGCTCTTGACAGGAACTACATTTTCATTCCCAGAAACATCCACACGAAAAGATGAGGCGTCCCGGAACACCACATTGTCATACTGGCAGGGGACACTCTCTTCATGGACAAAGAAGAGGTACGAACCTCTCTGGAAGTCTTCAAGAGAAGAAGCAGCCTTCCACAAAGCTGGATCAAACCACTTTAAGGAGTCAACATCTTTAAACTGAGTAGTAACACCTGCCCCACAACCAGGGTCTTGACCTTCTCTGACAGAAAATCCAGCGCCGGAAGCCAGAATAAACTCTCCGTCCACAGGCAGGCTCATTCCAGCAACTGTATAAGCTGTCTCCACGTACACGGCCACTCTCTTCTGAGCTGGAAACACCACTTGGTCACTCCCGCAGGGCACAGAGCCTTTGTCCCAGTTTGTTGCATTTTCAAAGTTGGTGTCTGGGATCCATTGCTTATAGATTGCAGATGAAGAACCAAGGATGCAGAGGAGAAGAAAAAGATCTTGTATAGTAGCCATCATGACAGGATAAGAAACACGATAGAAGGCAGCAAAACTGACCTTTGGTACGCCAGTAAATATGTGACTATCACATGGAAACACTAAAGTCTTCTGTTAATGAAAACTTATAACAGCAGTTTGGCAGTCAAATATTTACCACAGATAGAATCAAAAGGATCAACGGTGCATGTTTAAGAAAATCAGGTCCTGTTCCTCCTAAAATACAGCAAATGAATGTAATGACCACCAACTTGGCACTAATGAATGACATGTATTTTAGCTTGTGCAATGGATGGTCTTAAATGTCCTAAATATATGATTGAATTTGCCACTAATTCAGCTAATACCACATATTGTCAAAGTCCAAAGAAAATTGTGGGGTTTTTTTTTTTCATTTTTCTGGGATTTGTATTTTAATCTAATTTGAAAATCTCACATTGTGTGAAGCCAATGGAAATACTCTACTGTAGAAACTCTTTACACTGACTCTTGACATCCTCCTCCCAACACACTCAGTCTCTCCTCAACATCCTCCTCCCAACACACTCAGTCTCTCCTCAACATCCTCC
>JBBJLR010018697.1:0-13276 GCA_037577145.1 Brachypetersius gabonensis
GAGAGAGAGAGAGAGAGAGAGAGAGAGAGAGAGAGAGAGAGAGAGAGAGAGAGAGAGAGAGAGAGAGAGAGATGAAGTGAGAAATTAAGTAAAAGCACAAGAGGGATGAAGAGAAGCAGAGATGAATGAGGGAAACACAAAGAATGAGAATGAGGGAGAGTAAGGGAGAGAGCAAGATATAATTATATGAACAAAATCAACAAATAGAGAGAAAGGGGAGAGGGGGAAAAGAAACAAAGAATAGGGGCAAGTGCCAGATAGAAACAGAAAGAAAAATAAATACAAGAAAAAGAGAGTGAGAGAGAGAGAGAAAGAAAAGAATAGAGAAAGAGACAATAATATATAGAATTGGGAGAGAGAGAGAGAGAGAGAGAGAGAGAAGACAAAGAGACAGAATCGGGGGAGACAAAGGGAGAAAGAGAAAAATGAAATAGCCAGAAACAATCAAGAAAGAGGGAGAGGAGAGATGGAGAGAAAAATGAGAGAAACTCAGAGAATAGAGGGGTTTGGGAGAGAGTGAGATAGAAACAGAACACAATAAAGACAGAAGAAGGCAGATACAAAAGAGACTCAATACATGAAAAATGGTTGAGAAAAAAGAAATAGTGAGATTATATAAAAAGAGACATGAAAGCAGATCAGTGGTCTGGCTCTCCTTTTACCACCAAGATTATTTCCTCCGTCAGAGACCCACTGATCTTCTGGAACTTTAATACACTACTGAAAAGAACAAACTGTACAGCAGCTAGAGCCATACATTAATTAACATGGGGTGCTGGAACAAGAACGAGAGCAAGAGAGAGAGAAAAAAAGGGATACCATGCAAAACACACAAATGCATGAGGTCCCAGACTTTTAGGGGGCCCTTTCTCTATACGAGATATTTGCTGTATAAATGGTTGCTGTATAAATCACTGCCCCATAAAGCAATGCTGAGACAACAAAACCTCTGTATTTGTTGTTATGTCCATCAGTTATGAGGCTGACTATTGCAGAGTCATCAGAGAACTTCTGCTGGAAGCAGTGGGTAGAGTTGTGAAAGTCTGTAACATAGATAGTGAAGAGGAACGGTGCCAGAAATGTTTCCTGTGGAGCTCCAGTACTACAGATGACCATGTGAGGTAGTGCAGTATCCATGTATTGAGACGATGGTCCATTACTGTATACTCCAGTTTGTCTCTCAGGATTGTGGGAAGGATTGTGTTGAAGGCACTGGAGAAATCAAAGAACATGATTCTCACAGAGCTCTCAGCACTCTCCAGGTGAGAGAGGGAATGATGTAGGAGAGGGATGACAGCATCATCCACTCCAACGCCAGACTTGTAGGCAAACTGAAGTGGGTCCAGTGATGAGCTCACCAGGGGCAAGGACTAGCCGCTCCAGGGTCTTCATCAGGTGGGTTGTCAGAGTTTTAAGGCTGTTGATGTCCTCCCCATGGTTGTCACAAAGCACCCCCCACACAACAGACTCAAAACAGTCTTTATGAGTCTCCTTGCTCTCCTCTGACCATCTCTGCACTGTGTGGGTGACCAATGGCTCCTTGCACACTAAGGTCTCATACACAGGGACAGGGTGCACCAGGTTGCGATCTGATAGAGAGAGGTGATGAACTGTAGGCCTCTATTGTGTTAGCATACAGTAAGACCAGGGCTACCTGGTTGAATTCACTCGATATTATGATCATGGCCTGGGAATGCTGTGTCTGCACTCTGCTGACTACAGAGTGGAGGGAGTCACAGGATGCCTCCATGTTGGCCGAGAGGGGACATACACCGAGAGCTGAGATGTCAGTAAAGTTTACTTTGACTTTGACTTACTTTGACTATTCTAGTGGCAACCAAAACAGAAGTCTAATAAGAAGGAGAGACTTGGACAAATACTTGGTCATCAGATAAACAAGCTGCAAATATGACTACTGGCCCTAGTTTGTATTTCCCCTAGTTTGTGATGATGATTGAGGTGTCAAACATCCTACTGAGCTTTGTTAAGTGTTACTGTGTCACATAAAACCAAAGTTATTGTAATTGTAAAAACATGTAATAACAATTGACACTACTGGGATTTAAAAAAATCGTCACACTGCAAAAAGAACAAAATGCTCAAATTTATTTTACTTCTTTTATTTGAACCCAGGAGAAATTTCAATATAGTTTCTGCCCACAAGTGGGAGGGGAAATCTGCAAAGGAAGGGGGATGGAAAGCGTAGCAAATGGCTACATGTATGAGTGTGTAGGAGAACAAACACCAGTTTTAGACAGTTTGACTTTTTTACGTGTTGACATCAGATTTTACTGAGATGCTACATTTTTACTGAATTATTTATTATTTTCAGTAAATAATTATTTTTACTAATTATTTATTATTTTTTTAAAAATTTAATTTAATGTAAAATGTAATATAAAATCAAAACAACTCTTCAGAAAATGCTTTATACAAAAAATTCTATGCCATACACACTTAGATTTATGTATCCAAACCAGTCATGGTGTATTTTTTCATGAACATCTTCCACATTTTGTGACATATTTAAACTGTAACTAGGGTACAGCCAGGAAACAATCAAGGAGTCAAGGAGCTACCATATTGGGACAGAGACAGTTTGGAGCTTCAATTTAACTGTGAAGATTGGAAGGTAAGGAAAAGTGGTGATAAGAGACGGGCAGGCGGAACAATAAGATGAGTGGCAGACGAAGATCTGAGAGAGCGGGAAGCAGTGGCGATATGAAGCAGGTCAAGATTAAGGAGGGGCAAGTTTATGAATGCATTTAAATGTGAGAAATAAAATTTTAAAGCTTATTCTAGCTTCTATGGGCAAAAAATAAAGCTGTTGAAGAACTGGGGTGATGTGTTCTCTTAAGGAAATATGAGTTATGCTGCAGAATTTGGAGTTTATGGAGAGACCTACTGGGGAGACCAAAAAGAAGAGAGTTTCAATAATTGATTCAGTATGACACCCAAAGGGGGGATGGGGGAGTTATTAACATTGATGGAGAAACTGCAAGATTTGGTTAAAGTGGAGTCTGTACCAACTAGTAAAACGTCTGTTTTATTACTGTTAAGTTTGAGAAAATTGGAGGAGAACCATGATCTAATATCCATAAGACAGTCCAAGAGGGAGCTAGGTGGGAATAGGAATTGGGTTTGGAGGAAAAATAGAGCTTGGTGTTATCTGCGTAAAAATGTTATCTGCAGAAAAACGTTATCTGCGTAAAAATGTAAAAATGAAAAAAATGAAAACAAACTTGAGGAAATAAACTAAATTTGATAAACTGAGTGCGGCCTGAGAGATTTTAGGTACACAGGCCCATTCAACTAGCCCTGACAAGACTGCCAGTAAATCACAGTGTGTGATTTGTGTGATATAATAAAAGTATGGATTTTGGATCATAATTGGCTGGTAGTCCCCACTACTTTCGCCAATATTGGTTATCTGCTGTGTTGTATACAATTAGCCAATCCAAGCAGAGAAAGTTGCCATATTATTAGCCAATCGCAGCCAAAAGATGCAGGATTTGTCAGAAAATGAGTGTGTTGAGCAGAGTGTAAAAGGCTGGCAGTTACGGAAGATGGAGGAGAACCGTTAGGCTGCCAAAAACAGATGAGAGCATTTAAAAGGTTTGTTTATACTCTGAAGAACTGACATTTAGAAATAATGGGGTCTGAGCTTTAACCTGAGATGAGAATAGAATCCAGTCACACACACAATGAGGAGAAAATCTTTGTAGTTTTAGCTGGGAGATGTATCTACTCTAACGACTTTAACAGTCAGAGTTCTCGTTTCGAACCAGACGCCGTTAAAGCAGCACTGACATAAAGTCCAAAAACAAAAAAGACGAAGATAAGCCTAAGCCAGGTGCTACGCCCACATCACAGGATGGGTAGGGGCTGATGCAGGCCCTCAATGTGTTGAATGTAGCAAAATATAAATATGGACCTTGGTTAAAAAAAGTTTGTTCATAGTAATATCTATTATCATTGCGCAATTTTTTGTCATAAATTGACAAATATTCAAATATTCTGCCACACGAAGCTCCAGCAATCTTCATATTCTGTTCACTAGCTATTGAAGTTGAATAGCCCTGCCATACAACTTTAAACTAAACATCTGAGGCCTGAACAAGGTGATGTATAGTGTAACGTCTGGTGAACCTTCAACTCGTTTGAGGAGAAACAATTCTCTGGAATACTAGTTACGGCTCTGGACAGGAGGTGAGTGAATGTGAGTGCGACCTACAGCAGGTGTGGATGATTTGAAAGCAGTGTGTGTGCATGAGTGGGAGAGTGGAAGCAGCTGGGCTCGTTAGGAGCGGCGTGAGAGTGATGTGTGATTGGGTGAGTAATAGGCTGAACCAGGGCAAGGACGCGTGGTCACCAACGTGTAACATCAGTTGTAAGTCTGTGTCTGTGCTAGTGTCTCGTTCGTAAGAGTCAGAGGACTCTAAAACAGTATCTCGTGGGTAAGAGTCTGAGGAATCAGAAACTGTATCGCCCCAAGGGGTTCAAGCTGTGCTGGTGGGAGTCGGGTGCAAAGTGTGTGGGGACTGCATGTGTGTGGTACGCTCTTCCTGTCTAGGAAAACGCTACGAGGAGAGAGAGCAGTCTTCTCAGCGGCGAGCAAAGGAGAGAAGCAGCTGGAGAAGGACGAGTGGCATGTTTGACAGACAGCGAGTTCCATCTTGTGCTCTCTAACCCCTCTCTCTCTCTCCTTTCTGTATTGAAGCAGGAGTGACGAGTGGCCAGTCCGTGGCTTCGTGAAGTTTGAGCAGAGGACCGGAAAAGGGCTGTCCGGTTCCTCACAGACAAGAGAGGCGGAGTTACAAGATCACAGGGTGAAGCAATACCAAGGAGCAAGGTTCCTCCTTGGACGGGTCGACACAGGGTTCCTGTCTATCTTCATTTGGGACGTTTTACACTTTGCGTTGTTCAATAAACTGTATCACTAAACCTCAGTAGCGTACGGCTGTGTCCTTTCTTCTCAGGCGACTTGACATATAGTATATGTATTGTTTGTTGTGACAAGTGAAAACAGACCATTTTTGTAGCTTTGATTCTAAATGTGGGCTCTGTGACTCAGAAATTAAGGAATTATTCAGCAGAAAAGTTTGTTCAACAGTTCAACTCGTTGTATGAGTATTTTTGTTTGTGTGCTAGCATTTCATACTAAAATTCAACAATCACTTACTTTGTGTTGTGAGTTGTTCTTGTATTCTTGTAGCATTTGTTCAACTTTTACTTGTTACAACAGCACACGCTTTAAATGTTACGGTTACAGTGCCATGGTCATTTTGAATGAATAAATACACAGTAAAGATATAGTTTATAAAAGCATGTCATGAAATCAATACCCTTGCATTGTGTAGGTGTAGGTGTAAAAATGATGGCTATGTTCTTGAATTGCCATTAATTTGCAGTGTTATGTCAGCAGGTAGAATGCATTAGAATGTTTGTTGCTGAATATTTCAAAACCTACTAGTGTGAAGCGACGCTTTGTAAAATAGTCAGTGGCACAACCGTGGGATGCTACGCACTAAAGGGTTAAACTCTTCAGTTTACTTCTTTATTTTTAGTGAATGGCATTTTACTGGGTATGTTTGAGGGATAGACTTCTGTCCAGCTTCTGATGGTCTAATCAGTGAGTGTATCTATATAAATATGGGGGTGGGGGGTCCTACTGGATTGTTTTCTTTGAGAATTAGAAAGCAAAAATACAAGTACTACATTCTTGGACAGAATGGATTAATTATAGTTAGTACGATTATTTTATTATTTATTTTATTTTTGAGGTGTCATAGTGTCTTCTCTAGCAGAAACTCTTGTCAAATTTGTCAGCGTGAAATGTGTTTTCTCACCTGTGAGAGAAAGCCGATGGAATGGCAAAGGGGAAGAGAGAGATGGTCATGCCCAGGTCACTGATGGACAGATTTACTATGAAAAACTCAGCCGGCTTCAAAGAAGACTTCTTACGATATGCCACAAGCAACAGGACAGTGTTTCCCATCAGAGAGAATACACCTGAGAGATGGGGGAGGGAGAGAGAGAAAGAGGGAGAGAGAGAAACTCATCACATAGATAAAAACAGTAGTCACAGGGAGCTTGAAGCAAGACATTTGTCAGTGCTTTTGTCCATTTTCATAAATTTAAGGGTGGTATTCATTGCATCACCTAAACGAGGACTTCAAGAGAACTGATTTAAATCCACACAAACTGTCAGAAATGCAGAATTTTCATTTTTTTTATAGCTAGTGGCTAGTTTGATGCACTCATATTATTTTTGACAAAGTAAGACTGAAAACAATGCAATATACAACTGAATGAACAAGAATGACATCTGTACTCAGTTTTGTGCTACTTTTGCTAATGGGACTAGAACCTGAACATTGTGGGAGGGCGGGGCACTAGTTACATTAAGTATTATAATTAATGGAATGGTTATTTTACACAATGCAAACTGACACCTTCCTCCACATCTCAAACATCCCAATTGGGTGCTCTAGTGCAGACATTCTGCCTTTACTCAGGATCAGTTTGAACATGTTGTTGTGTTCAGTGTTTTGAGAGAGGAGCTTAATTTTTTCCTCAGACACGAAAACTTTAAGTACTATTTATCTGATGGAGACTGGTTTGGTGGTCTATCAGGTGTTGCATAGTTGTTAGGAGTCAGGTACCCTAAGCAAGGTACCGTCCCCACACACTGCTCCCCGGGCGCCGTGTTCATGGCTGCCCCCTGCTTCACTTGGCGAATGGGTTAAATGCAGAGGAAGAATTTCATGCTGTTCACACTGTGTGCAGTGGTGTGTTCATGTATGACAGAATGATCACTTTCACTTCAGGAGTCACATATTCTCTTTTTAATCCTTTTTAAACATTTGGAAAGCATTTTAGTGATTCTCCTTTAAATTTTTGTTTTAGTGGATCATCTGTTGTCTTCAGAAATCTCTCCTTTAGCCATTTTAGGTGCACATGCAAGAGAAATGCAAGTGGCAGCTGAGGTGTGTGTGGGTAGCTGCTTGTGTGAATGTGTGTCTCTTCAAAGGTTAACATAATGTCAGTGTGAGCTTTGGGTGGACTGATAATGATAATGAAGGCCTGAAACAGTCTTTATGTAGTCTCATAAATCCTTCCATAAATCATAAATAACAGACCAGCTGGCCTTTGAAATTTACCGAAGATCATGTATGTAGTCCCAAGGAGGAAGTCATACTCTTTGGATATTGTAGACACAAAGGTGACTTCAGAGGCATTTCCCATCTGTGGAGACACAGAGAACATGAGAGAATGGAAAAGTGTAACCTGACAGCGGAAGAAAATGTGACCTTCAAGGCATGTCTAGTCTTTTAAGGAAGCAGAGAGGAGATAAAAGAAAAAAGAGAGATATATGAAATAAAGTCAAGAGCTTATTGAGAATCAGTTAGAAGGTGTGGTGCATCTGTTACTGCTTACTTGAGAATGCTCTGACATTTTCTAACCAGCCCAAAACAGCAAATCAAAAGATTTGACTGTGGATGTGGATAATAGAACAATACTAATTATTGTAGCTTCAAAACAATATGCATATGTTTATATGGAACAGTATTCATAGGTCAATGGTCACCAGTCCTCCTCCAGTAGATCTACTCTCTTCTCTTGTTTAACTCCAACCTGCATCTATCATGCTGGCCCTCCCGCTTCTCCTGTCAATCAGAGATCTCTGAAGAAGTTCATTAGCCAGATGTTGCTGTGTGGCCATAACTAGACATCACAAGGAAGGAACAGGGTCAGTGACCACTGCTGTTAAGGTCATGAATGTAAATACAGGTCAACTGCTTCAGCCTACTGGATCTTCGAAAGGGTTACTGGCAGGTAGAATTAGCCCCAAAGGCGCGGGTGAAGACGGCGTTCACTATTGGACAGGATCTATGGCAATTCTGGGTTATGGCATTCGGATTATGCAACGCACCGGCCACATTCGAGCGGCTCATGGAAAGGGTGCTCAGGAATATTCCACGCTCGCGTTGTGTGGTTTACCTCGATAATCTCTTGGTACATGCTAGAGACTTTGAGACTGAACTGTACAATTTGCTTTAGGTGTTTGTGACGACCTGTTCTGCCGTGAAACTGCGTTTCTGGGGCATGTGATTAGTGAGAAAGGAGTAGGCACTGACCCAGCAAAGGTCGCCACGGTAAGGGACTGGCCTGTGTCCGCTAATATCCGACAGCTCCGGAGTTTCTTGGGTTTGGTGTCATATTACCGCCGCTTTGTAAAAGATTTTGCCACTATCGTCAGCCTGTTACTTCGGCTCACACAGAAGGGGGTTTTCCTGGGATTTGTTTCGCTGAGGACCACATTAATCTCTGAGCCCGTGCTGGCTTATTCGGACCTCCAGCAGACTTTTGTTTTGGATACCGAGAGATGTCGGACTTGGGGCCGTGTTGTCTCGGGAGGGGGGCATGTCATCGCCTAATTTAGCCATTCTCTTTCTTGTTCAGAGAGGAATTATTGTGTGAGTATTGTATTATGCTGTGAGCTGCTGGCTGTGGTGGTGGTGCTTAAACACTTTCGCTCTTATGTGTACAGACAAAAGTTCCATCTGCGTATCGATCATGCATCGCTCACGTGGCTGATGAAGGAGCCCGAGGGCCAGCTAGCTCGCTGGATAGAGATCCTCCAGACCAGCACCGCACTGGACGGCTGCTTGGGAATGCTGATGCTCTGTCCCAGCGTCCCAGCATGGAGGGGAATTGTGAATATTGCGAGATGACGGAGGTGAAAGACAGTGTCCCTGCCAATGCAGGAATACAACATGCAGTATGATTCTGCATGATTCCAAGACCTCACTTAAGAGCCCTGGACCTACACCCCGCAACTCGTCACTCCTGCTTTGAACACAGAAAGGAGG
The DNA here is from genome assembly GCA_037577145.1 of Brachypetersius gabonensis. Taxonomy (NCBI): domain Eukaryota; kingdom Metazoa; phylum Chordata; class Actinopteri; order Characiformes; family Alestidae; genus Brachypetersius; species Brachypetersius gabonensis. The sequence continues at coordinate 8,877 of JBBJLR010018697.1, forward strand.
GAGAGAGCACAAGATGGAACAAGCTGTCAGGAAAATGTGCCACTCGTCTTTCGACAGTTGCTTCTCTCCACCGATCGCTATGAAGCAGACTGCTCTCACTCCTTGCGGCTTCTCCTAGACAGGAAGAGATTTCCAAACACACACAGTCCCAACTCACTTTGCACCCGACTCAAACCGCAGGGCAATACGGTTACTGAGTCCACTGACTCTACATACAAGATACGGTTTCTTTTACTCTACTACAGTTTCACCTTCCCTTCAGCTCACACACTCAGACTCACAAACGATGTTGTATGTTGGTGACCACGCGCTGTGACTGTGATTCAGCCAGGATTTAAATTTACTCTCAGCCAATCACGCGTCACACTCACTCAGCTCCTAATGAGCCCAGATGTTTCCATTTCCCCACTCACTCAACACACACAAACACACACTCTAACCATACACACCTGCTGCCAGTCGCACATTCACTCACCTCCTGTCCAGAGCCTTAACCTAGAATTCAGGTGACTTGCTTCTCCTCAAATGAGTCTAAGGTTCGCTAGACGTCACACATTTCATCCCAATTTTAGCATCTTCTTGGCTTTAAACATGGCGTGAGTTGTGTGGTACTCTGGCAACAATTAATTTATTTTTATTTTTACTAGTTTTATTGTTTAATACTCTTATTTATCTATCTATTTATTTATTTCAATTTTAATGATGACTAGTAAATTAAAATATGTTTTTTCTTTTTTTCCTGTTTTTATAGTATGTTCTTTGTGCAGCACTTTGGAAAGTGTTTTAGTTGTTAAAATGTGCTATGTAAATAAAATTGGATTGGATTGGATTGGACAATGCAATGTCTTTACAAATATAACAATACCATATGTGTGTGTGTGTGAGTCAGTGGCGATTCAGAGGAATCAGACAATGATTTAATAACAGATAATGATAATACTAGCATAAGCTAAAGCTTCATGTTAGCCTATTGGTGTATCCTCTTGAAATAAGCTTTCTATCTAGACAGGTTGAGGTGTTGAGTAAAATTGCATCCGCAAATTTGTGTGCTACCGAGAGGAATATCCATTAAAATCCAGGGTATAGAGCAGCTTTCTTTAATCCTATCAAGCAGAATTTCCTCCAGTGTCAGCAAATTCAAAATATAAGAGAAAAATGGTAGAAGCGCTGTACAGTCATCCATGTTTAGCAGTTTAGCAAAAACACAATACCTCTACACTTTCATCACATTAAATTGAGGGGGAAAATGGTTCAAAAAAGTGCTTTTAGTTTTAGTTCAGAAAACAACACTGTCAAATTAGTCTTGGAAGAAGGTGAGGTGTTGCAAGCATTGTTATAACTACACTTGCCTTCATATAGATACTTTTAAAATGCATTACTTACAAAAGACAAAATCCACTTTTTAACCTAAACCTGATATGTTACAAGTGGCACTCAGGTGCAGAGCACATTCCGTGATCAAAATGTACAAACACACAAAGCATGATTCTACAATTGGCTGAAAATGGGGCAGTGAGTCAAGGAGGGGAAGAAAAAAAAGAGAGAATATGAAAAGTGGTGGAACTGAGGGGTCCCATAATTGCCTATACAGTTTTATGTCAAACAGACTAATTGCAGGCATTATGATAATATATTTGTTTACATTGCCATCTTTTTGGAGGCCTCACAAAAGCAAAGCTCTCTGACATTACACAGAAAACACATTTTTGTGTTTAGATACATTAATAAAATGGTTTATTGGTAATACAAGCCATCAATCTTTTCAAATGTGTTTGGGACCATAATCTCTTGTATTTTGTTATTGTTATTCCAGCAGCTGTTCGTGTGAAGGAAAAACCAATTAGGCAGTGCAACAGTTCAGATGGTAGAAAATGGGCAGACCTATTTCCAGTGAAAAAGTGGGGGCTCACATGGGATCATAGAAGAAATGCAATGCTCATTGGGACAGTGACATAGAAGAACCTTAAAAGAAAAGTAGCGACGACAAAGAGGTCCCTTTCAATTAATCGTTTTCTTACAACAGTTGCAAAGCAATATTTCTGATTTGGTGTAAATATTTGAATGAACTTAAATGGATATATGCCAGTGAAGTATGTGATTGCATTGGTGTGGTCAAAGAAAAATAGTCTAGATAATGGATGGAATAAATTTGCATCACATTAAGTTGTCAAGTTATTTATATAGCCCATTGTTATTATGTGATGGAAATACATACATTCAAAGGAAGACAGACTAGACTCTGGCATCTGCATTTTTGAAGAAGCTGTCAAATAAACTTGAGAATCCTAGTGAGGAAAGCCTTGCGTCAGCGGTGCAGGAAATAAAGGGATGGATACGTTTCTATAAGTGGCACTCTTGCTAGCAAGTTCCTTGTAGCAACACCATTGAAGAATCACAATGGTCCAATAAATGGTTTGGGAATGAGCAATTTATGTTAAAGTGAGTCTGAGGAACCTCCATCTAGAACTGCATGTCCAACCCGAAACTGACTGAGGAACATTCCTTTTTTAAAGGCAATGTTTGAGCTCTGCCCTTTATATTTAGTGGCTAACTCACAACAACTCTCAAAGCAAGGAACAGGAGCTCGGCTTGTAGACTCGCAGTGCTTGTAATCTGATTTGCTGCAAGCACTAACTGGCATAAACCCTTAGAGGATTCCAACCAGGAGAAAGTGGCAAGAAATCTGTACAGAGCTGGAGCTAATGCCTGGAGTCAGTGATAGTAACTCATATAATCTTCAGTAATCTCCTCCTGCCATGAGGTGTCAGATTGCACAGTTGCTGACAGCAAGCTTCTGCTTTTGACGAGTTCTATTTAGTGTCAATCATCTTCCCAAGTGCAACTTTGAATTGTTTTTTTCTGTCTTCCCAAAATAATCACCTCAGTCTTGTCTTGCGAGCTCAGATGTCTTTGATCTCTGCACTAACATTGTTCTCAAGTCTTCAGTTTAAAGCTGGTCAAATTAGCTGGGCACAGCCGGAAGCTGAGCCAAACTTGTGTTGATGGGATTTGGGCCACAAATGATTTTGCCACATGTTTTGAAGGTGTGAAATCTCTGATTAGGGTTTTTCCCAGGCAATTATTTATTCTCCAGTAGCACTTCACAAGTTAGTATTTAGTTAGTGTCTGCTGATAGTATAATTACTTAATTGTCAGATTTCTTATACATTGTTCTTAATTATGCAAGGACAAATGTGTTATATTTAAATAATTTACATTGTAATTTTGTTCTTTTATGTCAAAAAAAAAAAGCTCAGTGAAATGAATATGGAGATATGTTCATCCAGAAAATCCATAAGTTGGTATGTTGGTAAAAGGCATGTTAGTTTTCCTTCCATTCTTACCCAACTGAGAGAACTACATAATTGCTCTTAATAGCCATGAACTGAGAACCAATTAGAAGGCAGATGTCCTTGGAGGAGAAAAATGGAAAGGAAAACATTGAAGAAAAAAGATGAGAAGGGGGTGTGTCTTGCTTATGTTTTCACCCTCTACAATTTACAAGCCAGAGCTATTTTGACAAACAGATGAATGAAAACATGCCGAGGCAAGTAATGTGTGTCTCTGACGCCACAGTATTGTACCAATAAATGGGATTTTTGACAAAGCCAGTTCACACGTACACACACAAGTGTTTCTGAAGCTGTTTTAGCCATCAGCCATACATTGCAATAAATGCTAGTTCCATAAAATGCCTCTTACATCTCTCAAAATGTGACTTTTTTGTTTTAGTTCTGTTTATTCACAAGAGAAAATCATTCAGTGTCTCTATAACTTTTATTAGGAAAAAAGAGATCTTAATACTTTATTTATTTGCATTTATTCTAGTGTTCACTTGTGTTCTACTGTAAAACTTCAACAGTATTGTAGATGAGCACCCAATACTCTCAGTGTAGACTACTGCTGCCAAATGAACTCAACTTAATATCCATATTTGGCAATATATATATTACTGGTGGGCCGTTATCGTTGTTAACATGCTACATTTATTTGAGACTATTTTCGGGCGATAAAAAAATATCGCCGTTAATCTATTCACAAAGTTGGATTGGGAGCTGTGTTTAAATTATGCAAGCTTTAGAGCGGGTCCAAATATAAAACAGTTACGGGGAGCAGGGTTTGTTGTTTCCTCCCTTGGAAAGAAAGAAATTATTAACTTTCTCCAAAAAAAACCCAGAGTGACGAGAGGACGGCCATGTAAAACTCTAAACACTCCTGCGCTACCACACACTGAAACAGTTTAGCTCCCAGCCTCACTAGAGTCTCAATTACCCAGAATGCAAACTTTCTTAAGGCAACAGGCTCATTCTTCTTATCATCAACAATTTCTTATCGATTCCCATCCCTACCCCTGCGTCTTTTCCCTCAGAAACTCTTTTTTTCTACCCACATCTTTTCCC
>JBBJLR010018718.1:0-13275 GCA_037577145.1 Brachypetersius gabonensis
TGCGATGGATCATGTACAAACCAATAGCGTGTCGGAATGCAATATGTTTATACTTCTCATCCAACCACAATCAAATTTCCTCTATTCGGATGGTGCGAGTTTTTTTTTTTTTGAAAGATGACAAGCCGGAATGAAAACAAGCCGAATAGGAGTAACGTAATTTTTACGTTACTCCTAATAAAGTAATTTTTAAAATGTAAGGAGTAGAAAGTACAGATAATTGCGTGAAAATTATCTGTAGAAGTAAAAAGTACTCTGAAAAATAATTACTCCAGTAAAGTATAGATAACCAAAATTTCTACTTAAGAAAGGTAACGAAGTATTTGTACTTCGTTACTTGACAGCTCTGTACAGAAGTACAGGAGGAAGTCTCTGAGTGGATGGGCCGCTGGGTAGGATGGGGTTGATAGTTTTGGACTCTTAGCGTGTTTGCCGGTCTGATCTCGAACACTGCCTCGTGACGGCCCAGCAACATAATCATGCTGACGTATGTGTGCACCTCATCCACATCCATATTTGATGCGAGCCGAATGCTCCCCGCGAGCGTGTAGGTTTGAAGGCCCAGAGGATGAGGGCTCTTAACCTGAGTCACGTGGTGCTGGTCGCTAACAGGTCGCCGCGCGGCTAACATCTCCGCTCCACTCCAGCGTGAATGGTCCTTACGTAAACCTGCTTTGGCCCACTTTTCATGAGCACCGCTTTCATTTTAGTTTCAGTCCATCACAGAGGATTTAAAGCAATGATTCTGATGTTTCACATTGGTTTGGTTTTAGCACTGGTGCTACAATGCTCATGCAGCTAATCAGCAGGTGAACCTTGTACCGAAGTTGGCATTGCGCTTTCTCCGTCCTTGAAACATCGTCAAAACATTTTATTTCAGTTTTTGCTTGAGCTTTTATGGTTTTTATGTGTATCATTTGACATTTTCCAGCATTTTTTTCCCTGGTTTATCATTTATTGCAACATATTTTTAAGAATGATTTATTTTTTATTTAAAAATAATGTTTTAAGGGCAGTTTTTATGTCATTTTACATTTTACAAGAAATTGAATTTAAATTCAGTTGTAAAAAATATATATTTTTTGAACTTTCACTAAAAATTGACTTATATTTGTCTGTAGGTTTGTGATTGTGTCTGTTCCTGTTACTGTTGGTTTATCAGTTGCTGTGCTTGGAAAGAAATGGCTGCAGTTGCCGTAGGCGATGCTGATTGACATATATATGAGAAATGACTGTAAACACTTTTACATGGAGAACCAGCTCCGAACACTATCTGAGAGAGAGGGAGAGCGTGAAAGTAAGAGAGTAGTGTTACATTGTAATTTAAATATATTTAAAGAGTGTTTATTTTGAATGGATTTAAAGATAAGATAAACCATTATTAGAACCACAAGTGGGAAATTTGCATTGGTACATTTCCATTTAACCCCTCTTATAACAGTTTGTGTATAAAAATTTGAGTAGGTTTATGCCCTAATGACAGGTTTATTATGTGTTATATGTGACAGGTTTGTTATACAGACAGAAATGTAATTGATAAGTGTCCTCAAATTTAAATAATATCGTTTAACGGTTATTATTTTTCCCTTAAACAGCTTATGATATTAGAATGATAAAGATTCTTTTTAAATCCTTTTGTCTCTTTTATGGAAATCTTCAGCTCACGCATATTAGTATTATATAACTATGTGCACATACTTCCCATTACAAAAAAAACCTCACATTTCTTGATTCCACACAGTGATGTCTAAAGCTCCACTGTTGACACACGGAAGCTTAAATAAGGGTATATTTTTGTATGTGATAATGTTTGATGTGCTTTTGATGAGGTGGTGTGTCCCTGAGCATTAAACCAAAACACAATTCGACATTATTCAAGCCCTTAAGCCCCTAGATGTGAGCCACCGGGCCTCTGAACTGATGGCCGGAGTAATAATTCAGGTCCAGGCAGCTCAGCAGAAAGATGTACAGCGCACAGGGGGCCAGGGCTGGTCTGAGGGATGGCGCCGGTGTGCACCGGCCTTAATGAGCCCTTTAGCTTGAGTGAGATTTCAGCAGGATTTATGAGTCACACCGAGCCAGCGTGGGTTCAGGCTTTCTTCATCTCCTGCACGCAAAGCACACCAGGAGTGTGAGGATGGTCACAAGCAGGTGGACAGCAGGACTCATGTTGTTGTGATGTGTTGCTGGTTGTGCTACTGACTTTGAGCTAAATGGCTAAACGAGTTAAATAGACCAGCGGTCTGCATTGTATTTTCCCCAAAGAAAAGGAACATTCAAAACAAGACTCTTCTTTCTCTATTCTGTTTCTCTTGAGCTCAGTTTAACAACTGAGATTCTGGCCTTTTTCTTAAACGTATTAAATTCAGTTTCTGAGAAAGAGCCTTCTTGTTATGCCAGTCTTAAAATCTAAAAATGTTGCCCTCACCTTTATTTGTCTCTGATCATCAGATCTTCAGATAAATCATAAAGTCCAAAAGAAAGCTCAGTTTTATCTTATAAATGAGACTAAAATTTGTTTTTGTGATCAAATTCATCAGTTTTGGGATCCATAAGGTTGTTAATAAGAAGAAAACAGAAGCCGGTGAGAACAGCAAAACACTTTCTGTTCCAAGTTGATTCTTCCTTTCTCCTATAGGGGGTCTCCTATAACTCAGGCCAAAATATTCTCTAGATAAGAATATTATTTAGCACTGATGAGACAAAGAAAGTGCTAAATCTTCCATTGGGAACCTCCACCGTGTCCACAGCTTCTAGACATCGTTTTAATAGTCTGTACTGGTTTTGTCCAAGATTGCATTGTGAATGTTAGCAGTATGCTAGCACATTTTCAGGCGTTTTCAGACACATTTCAGTTTTTATGAGTCTATAACGCTAATCGCTAATGCTTTACATCCGATAACAGAATAAAAGAACTTTAAAATAAAATTTAGAAAACTTATTTTACTACTCTGGTGACCTGAAAGGAGTGTTGTTACATGACTAAACTAGCAACTCTAGCTAATGCTAGCTTAATGAAGGACACACAGCATAAAGGAGTGTTTTACCCTCTCATAGTGACAATTTGGCATGTAGAATGTGAACTGTATGTTTTTTCATTTTAACTGAAAGTGTTAATACATTAAAGTTTGTTCATATTCCTCAGACATGGACACAGATAAGGGGGTCTGCCAAATGCCATAAACATAGAGAGGACATGCTAGGAATAGCACTTGTTACACTTTGGTGCTATTAAAAGAGAATTACACATTCTGAGTATTTTGTTGTGAAACGATTAAAGAAATACATACCAGTTTGAATTTCTTTACAGTGGAGGTGACTGGACCAAGATGTCTCCAACACAAATCTAGCCGTTCTTTTCACTTTTAACCCCCAGTGAAGCTCCATGTGTCTCTGGGTGTTTGTATGGAATATTGTTGCTGGTAAAATAGAGGCAAATCTGAGCCTAGTCAAATTTCTCTGGGGACTATTTTGCCTCACCACACTCTGTACGTATCCCTCCACTGTGAATGGGTTTAGCAGTCTCAAAACAATGTCTCAGGCATTAATTACTTTATTTACTTTATTTAATTACTGGAATTAATTTATGTGATTGAGCTTTTAGAGGCAGATATCAGGTTTCATTTGCCACCACTGTAAACAAAATGGTAGGAATTGGACAGGACTGGAATTTTGCCCCAAACACGCCTTTGGCAATCGACCAGTGTGTTGTTCAAGATTTGTGTCAGTCTGTGTTGATGTAAATAACGTGAGGCAGGTGACAGTGTGTGTTGTGTTTGAATGTTGCTGCTACACCTGAAATATAGTGCTGGGTGGTTTTAAATAGGCAACATTTTTTTTAGGATTTTATAGTAAACCCTTATGTACAAATAAATAAAATATTTGTTTGCAACTTTGACTTATAGAGTGTACTCGTAGTAGAATGGACTAGAAACAGTACTTTTTACCGTAGCCAGGGATGCAGGGGGTTTGGAAGACTGTACCAGTGGTGAAATGTAGAGATACACCCTGGACAGGTCATCAGTCCATCAGGAAAACCTATTGGAAACCCACACAGATATGACATGAAAGGACATGTGGGCGTCTAATAATCAAGCCCAGGAGGCGACAGTGCTACCCACTGTTCCACCTTGCTGCCCAGAACTGGAATCGTCTATGAAAATGCATGGTTGATGCACATCTAATGGTTCTTATAGGCCTGAGAGCTTCCAGTTTGGGTCTTGGTGCTCCTCCAGCAACGAACATTGTTCTTTGTGAGAAATTTGTATTTAATTTACATTTACAGCATTTAGCAGATGCTTTTATCCAAAGCGACTTCCATTCCCTAACTACAGGGGACCCTGGAGAAACTTGGGGTAAAGGGTCTTACTCAGGGACTCAGTGGTGGTGCTAAAGGTAGAATTCGAACCAATGACCTCTAGGTCCGGAGGCAAGTATCCTACCCACTGAGCTACCTTCACACATTTCTTTATTATGTTCAGCATAAGTGCTTGTGTAACATTTACATTTTCAGCATGGGATAGCGAAAATATACCTATAGAAAATTATTGTGATCTTGAAGGCATAGTCCTCAGAGCTCCTCCTGCTTATCGCTCTTATCTGTTCCAATTTGGGACGGTCTCTTACACTTTCATCCTGATGGCCTCTACATTTTTAGAGGTAAATGGGCCTTTTAGTTCCAGCAGCCATAGCCCTTCCAGTTCGGGATGGTCTTGGTGCACCTCTAATAGCAGCCATAGGCCTTCGAGTTTGGTCCTACACTTTCAGCTCAGTGGCCTTTATGTTTTCTGTGGGAAACACAATAATCAGGGGTGGTCCATTCATTCAGATTCATTATGACAAGTAGTCCTGGCTGGAACATACACATCTGATGGGTCTTATTAACCGTCAGCTAGATGCCCTTCCATATTTAACACACCATCTCAGGACATTGCATTATGTAACGCACTTGTCTTATGGGTCACTCCCTCCTGATTTAAGAGCCACTACAGCTTCGTTTTTCCTTCATTAGTCTGAGGGAAGTGTATGTGCCGCCTACAGCAGCTGTAATTACTGAGAAAGCACATCAGTCCAGGGGGGCTCTGGGAGTTTAGAGAATTTACACTTTTTTAGAGAGTAATTTAGTGAGATAAGATAAGATTTTTTCCTTAATTTCTGGAGATATAATTTCATAGTTTAAAAAAGGCCTCGTTTGCTTCAGAATATCCCATTTCACACTGCAGTGACGCACAGCGGGGTCGGATAAGAGATGGCTTTTTCCTGTAACACAAATAAAGCAAAGCGTGGTCCCACAGTCGATACTGTACACCACTGACATTCTCCTCCCCTCCTATTGTTACTGCGACAGTGGGAAAGAGAAAGGGGGTGTAATTTTTATTTCAGCCCACACAGAAGAGCCAAGCACAGTAATGCAGTCAGACCGAACCTGGATTTGCACTGATGAAGCTCTTCAAAATGAATATACAGGTTCAGGTTTATGCATCAAATACAGCTGCTATTCATTTTCTCATGATTTTCCATGCCTGCTGTAGAGTGTAACTTTTTTGTAGTTTTACCTACTGTATTTCGACTTTTACTGCTAATAGTACTAGGTTTTACTAACATTTTGACTGCTACTACTGTCAATTAATGCCATTATTCTCTCTAATAAAAATAGTACTATTACCACTACTATTACTAAAATTATTACTTTTACTTTACTGTGATTGCTGCTAAAACTAATACTAAAATAACTATTACTAATATTATTGCTACTAAAATTTCTGCTTTTACTACTACAAAAAATACTACTACAAACCTCAATACTGCTGCTAAAAACTATTAGTACAAGTAATACTAAAATTATTACTTTTACTCCTTTGATTGCTGAACACATTAATATTACTGCAAAAATGACTGTTTCTACAAACATTACAACTACTAAAAATAATACTATTGCTGAAAATACTACTATTACTACAAGTAATTCTAATATAATTACTGCTATTAGTGCAAAATACTGTTAAAATGACTGCTGACTACTTAAATTACTACTATTACTACAAATACTAAAATTGCTGCCTGAATCATCATAGCAGGGTGGGGAACTTTCAAAAACCTTTCAAAATCCTTCATTTTGCCCCCCATTACAATTAATAATACGATCACAATGAATTACTACTTCTGATGCTATTAATACCACCACAATTAAAGTTTTACAAATTTCTTCAATTAAATTGCTGTTAAAGCTACTATTTTTGCTACGAACACCAGTACTACTACAATTATTATTAATACTAGGGCTACTGAAAAGACTACTACCAACATTAATGCTATACAGTATGGGAAATGCACATAATGAATAATTATTCTCAAATTTAGTTTAGATTTAAGCAAATTTAGTGGAATGAAAAATAAAGTGCAACTATGTGTCTGTTAGAGAAGACTTTAAAGGGTCCAAACTGTAAGTTCTGCTTACATCATATTCTGTGGAATGTAATGGTTGTATTGCACAGTTCTGGGACCTTAATAACCACAATAATCAAAGAGCATGTGTAAAGAACACTGTCTTATTTGTGCTTTTCAATTGTAAGAGGCATTACAGACTGTTTTTTAATGATTATAATGCAATATTTTTGATCAGAGGTCACAACGCTGAATTTATACAAACCAGTCATCTGAATAAAGTGCTGCTAATAATGGCAAATGGTAATTAATTAAAAGTAAATCAGTGCTTTTATGTCTGGAAAATGATTGTTTAATTTAATGCAAACTGGATCATTTTAAATGAAAATCAATCATCAGTCCAATTAAGAAGCAGAGATCAAGTAAAGGTTGTTTTCAGTGTTTAGATTGTGATACATGTACACAACAAGCATCTCAATTTCATACAGGCAACAGATGAAATGCTGTCCATTTACTGTCCAGATAAGTAAATAATAATTAAGTAAATCAATATGATCCAAAATGATGAAAAAAAGTTGTAATTTTGCTTTTACATGAGCCCTTTACCTTTAATTTAGGGTTTTTACCTTGAATGAGGATAATAATAATAATAATAATAATAATAATAATAATAATAATAATAATAATAATAATACTAACTGATCTCAATGAACAGGATGAATTGTCATCAAACACTTAATCTGAGCTAACAGCTCCCAAAGCTTCATTTCACCTGTCCTGTTTACCAGCAGCGCCTCTTTTTTTTCCTGATAAAATTCATAGTTCTGCAAAAACAAAACTTCAAAGTGTTCATTTATTTATTTATTTGTTTACTTATTTATTTATTTTTTAACTCATTTTGCAGCTGCAGTGAGATCACAGGGAATCAAAAGGAAGTGTAAATTAGAAGTGTCGCTGTTTACTGGAATCAAAGCAGTGCTGTCACAGCCTCTTTAGATATAAAGCGTGTAATGGGGAGACACTTTGCTTCATACTGATGAGATTCTCTTCTAGCGGACCAGAGACTAGAGAATAATGGAGAGTACGAGTGTGTGAGAAAGTTTTTTACGGTTGTTTTCAGGAACAAACAGGAAAATAGAACGTTTGATGTTAATCATATCAGAATGTAGATCATATATATTATCACAGGGCGGTGATCAGTATACTGGTGGTGCTGAATGCTGTGTGGTTGGAACTCCTCTATCTAGGAACCTTCAGGCACAGTCGTGGGTCCAAGGAAAATCCTGCAAGTTCGCGGAAACCACAGCTATCCTCTGCTTTTTTTTGTCTTTTTGCAACGTGATGTTCCATAATTACTAAATTATATATGTCTTAATAATTTAGCACTAAAATGCATAAAAAATTCTATATTGCCACGAAAAAGGCTGTGACATCCGGGCCTCGTCCACCAGGCCTCCTAGCCCTTGTGCTTGTTGTTTGACTTGGCACGGTGGTTAGCAAGGCAATCGGACACTTGAACGTAATGAGCCTCTGATGCCAAGCACCTGATTGCCTTGCTAAGTGCCACGCCCACATATAAACAACCAGCATGATGACAAGGGTGCGTGGCAGATGAGACCCGGATGTCACAGCTAATGCAATCCCATTAATGCAGTTTATGTTGCCACACTGTGCAAAATGTACAAAACGTGAGTGTAAAGACTGCTGGATATATTTGTATAATTGACTCTTAAGTAGTTTTTGGACAGTCTTAGTGTCTGTCCTCACAGAGTGCGCCCCAGTAGAGCATTTTGGTGCATGAAGAATATTCATGAATACCTATATCTTTTCATCACTGAACTGTTTTCTTTTTCATCAAGTTTTCTCAGGCTGTACCTTATCACATGCATTCGTCAGGCCGTGTGTGTGTGTTTCCCTTTGCTGTCCAGCTGAAATGCTTACAGAATGCCCTCTGAACATGCAGCTGTTCTGATGTTTGGTTTGTTTTACTGCCATCTCACAACTGTGCTTTTGGGCATGTGGCACTTAATGAAAGCAGGCCGGGTGCAGGACGCGTCCACTGACGTCACTCTGGTGATCAGACAGTCTTTCTTGGCATTGAGGAATTAGCTTTGGGTCGTTGAGGTACTTCTACAGAGGGGTTATTGGGATGTTCTTCTTTGTTACTAAAGCAAATCTGTGTACTTCTGGGTCAAGAATAGAATGGGTTAGTGAATAGAATTATATTTTATCTGCTTCAACAAACATAAGGTATTTAGAGTGAGACTCGACAGGCTGTTTTAAATTACAGCCTTTAGTGCCACAGACAATGATCAAACCTGTCTGGTCTGGTTCATCTGGCAACCCTGATAAAGGTGGCAGCAATAACACCATGAGCATTCAGTTGCTTATCTGGATAAGTGACTTCTCCCCTACTATGGGTTTTTTGATCAATATCAGATCTGCTCCAACTCTAGCTTTAAAAAAAAAACACTTTTTTATGCACTTTTATCCATCCATCCTTCAAAGCAAAACCTAAAGAAATGAGAGATGGCTCATAACCTTTGCATAGTGTTGTATAAAAGGCAGTGAAACTGTATTGGCATGTATTCTGTTTTTCTGTGGAAATTTTCTGTCCAGAGCAGCAGGGCTGTCAGAGCAGCAGGGCTGTCAGTTCCTGTGGCCTCCTGTAACACATACACAAAGAGTTTAAAAATGGAACACCTCAACATTTGATGTGCGCTGGGCTTTTCAGGGTGAAAGAAGCTGTAGCTGATGACATCTACAGTAACAGTGGACCGTCCACAGTAGAAATGTCACGTCCGTCAGAGCTCTGTTTACATCGAGCCAAACAAAGTCTATTGACTCATCTGGAACCCCATCGAGGATCTCAGAACCTCTTCAGTGCGAGAGCTGGACCCTCTCATCGTCTCACCTGAGAACGCGGGGTGTGTGTTGGGGGGGGGGACTTCAGTGTAGAGAGGTAAACTTAAAAAAAAAAAAATCTTCTAAGGAGTGAGAGACAGAAGTTAGAAATGGGGAGGGAGACCAAAATATAGGGAGAGAAAGTGTGTGTGTGTGATACAGACAAAAACAAAAGAGAGAGAGAAGTCAGAGAAAGTGGAGTAAGAGAGAGGAGAAATCTAAAAGGGAGAAGGGAAAGAAATGGGGAGGGAGAAAAATATAGGGATAGATGGTGAGTGAGAGAGAGACGAGAGAAATACGAGCGATAAAAGAGAAAGGAGAGATGAGAGAAAAAGGATGAGGAGAAAATGTGAGTGTATGTGAGAGAGTGGGAGAGTCAGAGAGAGAGATGGAGGTTATTGAGAAAAAGAAGGGGGGATAAGTACTAGCATGTTTGTCGAACAGTGTCAAGTTTGCCATTAAATCTAAATGGTGTCCAAAAACAATAAAAACCTTGGGTTCACACACACACTCTCAGTCACACACTCTCAAACACAGTCAGAGGCATGTCTGACTCCCCTGGTCCTCCTGTTGTAAGAGTCTGAAACAGAATGTCGTGTGAAGTTTTCAGTTGTGGCCCCTGGAGGGACCCTCAACCTTTTCTTTTTTTCAACAGGTTTCAGCTTCGCAGCCTCACCTCGGACCCCCATTACCACCACTGGCCTCCAAACATCGTCACCACTTTCCTCCTGAAGAACCGACTTAAGGAGGCCGACGGGGAGCTGCAGGTCATGAAGATGTTTCCACACCTGCATTCCTGCCTGTAGCAGTCCTGATTCAAACTGACTCCAGATCAGTAATGACAACATTGCATTCATTAATTACTCAACTACTTAATTACAGGAGGGGGATTCAGAACTTCTTACAGGATCTTTTTGTCCCTTCAACATCCGATCCAACATTTAGAGATTAAACTGGCCCTGACCTGTCATCTGTTCCTGGATCAGAGCCCTCAGCACCACTGCTTCAGTCTACAGCTAGCAGGCTTCTCCTCTAATGATCTTAAAGAATCCAACAAAATTACAAGGTTCATGCCGCGTTTGGCACGGTTTTACAGCATTTATAGCACTGGACTCAGGTCAGACTCGTCAGACCCAGGTCGGGCTCAATTGAGGCTCAGGTGGTTCAGGCTTGGGAATACTTCGATGCTCACAGATCAGACTTGTTTCAGACTCGAATTAAATGCAGGTCAGGCTTGTGATGGGCTCGTATGTGACTCTGCTTCGACTCAGGACAGGCTCATATTTATATTTACATTTATGGCATTTATCAGTCGCTTTTACCCAAAGCGACTTCCATTCCCTAACTACAGGGGGCAGCATCCCTGGAGCAACTGCTCAGGAACCCATTGGTGGTGCTGAAGTTAGGATTTGAACCCATGACCTCTTGATCCAGAGACAATTATCCTACCCATTAGGCCACACCCACCACCCCATGTTGGACTCGGAATAGATTCGGGTTGGGTGTAGATCTCTCTCTCTCTCTCTCTCTCTCTCTCTCTCCCTCTCCCTCTCCCTTTCTCCTTCTCTTATCTTTCTCCTTGTTCGTAAAGTTTCTGTGAGGAGCAGCAGTGAGAGGAGCTGATCAGAATCTGTTCTCCAGCAGGGAAGTTTATCCGGCAGGACGTTCTGCAGTAGCTCAGTGAAGGTCGGGTTGGGTTATTTGTCACAAAGCTTATTTGCCACGTTATTCACATTTCCACTCATTCACAACCTCAACTTGTAGGAATTTCAGCTGTAAATTGTTACAAATTCCTCGACAGTTCCTCCCCTCTCATCACAAAACAGCCACAGTGCACTCTCGTTTCATTAATGTTTAATTTTATTATTACTGCTTTAATTAGTGCATTACTGCTGCTACAGCACTGGCGGTCGAGCCCTGGCAGCCTCTGCAGTGTAAGGAGTGTAAAAAGTGCACAGTCTTCACACATATTGTGTGATTTGTTTAAGCTCCTGGATCCTTGGTGGGCTCAGAACTGATGAAGCGGTTTCAGGCTCTTCCCCGATTTCAAACTCAGACTCATTAGATGGAAATTACTCTCAGCGTGGCGCCGGGCTGACAGTGCTTTTTACACACACACATGCACACACACACACACACACACACACACACACACACACACACACACACACAATCTGCTTACTTTAAACAATAAAATCTAATTCGGCTATTGTAGAGCGTCAGGAATGATCACAGTGGAGCAAAGGGAAGCGCTGATTTACTGAAAGTTTTATGTTCTCCATTTACATTTATGGCATTTATCAGACGCTTTTATCCAAAGCGACTTCCACTCTAACTACAGGGGACAGTCTCCCTGGAGCAACTTGGGGTTAAGGGTCTTGCTCAGGGACCCAGTGGTGGTGTGCTGGAGGTAGGATTCGAACCTGTGACCTTTTGGTTCGGAGGCAAGTATCCTACCACTGGGCCACCACCACCCTCTCCACAATGGCCACTTTAACGGAAACATCTCTCTTGTAGCTCCAATACCCCACCACCAAAAAAAGAAAAACACTCTTCCTGCCGTTCTAACATATTTTAAAGTCACTGAACATTGCATAGAAAAAACAAGTCTGGTCTCATTACCATAAACCCCTAATATACGCTCAGAGACAAACTGTATTACTGGATAGGACAGTAAATTCACCCAATTCAGCATAAAACTGCAAGACGAGAACTCTTTATAAAATCATTTTCATAACACTTTACAAAAGCTCTGAGAGACACAGTAATATTCTGATTAACTCATAATGCTTTTGGAAAAACACAGTGGGTGTTTCTAATAAAGTGGCCGGCTGGTGGTTTGCGCAGAAGTACGTTATCAATGCAGGTACAAATTTTGTATCTTAGACAGACAGAGAGACACAACAAAAACAAAAACTTTTTCTCACCCTCGTCCTCTCTCTTTCTCTGTCTGTCTGTCTGTCTGTCTGTCTGTCTCACTCTCTGTTTGATTTTGTCTGTCTGTCTGTGTGTCTCTCTCTCTTTCATTTCTCTCTCTCTCTCTCTTCTCTCTCTCTCTTTTTTCCCCCTTCCACATGCCCCCGGTCGCCCCCCACCCCCCATTGTTTCTGAAGCTCTGTTCTCCGAAGGCCTTGTTTTCTGAAAGTTGCTGCAAGTCCAGCAGGGCAGCAGCAGTTCAGGAGGATAATAATATCTAGTCCCCTTTTTTGCACAGAGGAGTGGGAGTGACCAGCTCTGCCCTTGGAGAGAAGCTGTTCACAGCCCAGCGTCCTAAATGCTCTATCTTTATGTGCAATATATTTTTATTATGTGCAATATTCTTACCATGATCTCCATTACATACAAAAATGAAATCAGTGTACAAACATCAACAAATAACTATTTGTGACTTTGTGTTGCTCACTGAGCTGTAAGCTACTTATCTACAGTATTTATACTCAGTATTTGTGTACATATCGCAGTGTATTTCATATTGAGGGTTTTGTGCTGGAGTTTTTATTGGATTCATTTAGACTATATTGCTCTTGTCTCTGTGTGTCTGTGCAGTCGTAACACAAGTAATTTCCTCCGGGAACAAGTAAAGTTTTCTAATCCCAACTCCGCTTCAAATCCTGGACACATAAAAAAGGGTGTCCGGCTTCCCTTCCACCCAGTGGCCTCTGAATCAAGTGCTCCACCGGCCTGACATGTGGAGGAATGAGAACTGCTGTTGAGCAAATAGACCCAGATAACACATTTGTTGTTGTTATTATTATTATTATTATTATTATTATTATCATCATCTCCTGGCTGTGATCCCTATATGGCCCTGCATATAAACCCATTAAAGCTTTCCTTCCCTTTATTACCCCTTTCCCACTGCACTGGTTCCCGTGCCAGGTGCCGGTTCTGGTGCTCGGCCGGTGCCGATCTGGGAACCTTCCGAGAACCGGCCCGCATTTCCACTAGACAGGAGCTCAGCGGAGCCAAACGATAATACGTCACAGG
>JBBJLR010018728.1:0-13275 GCA_037577145.1 Brachypetersius gabonensis
CACTGTACTAAAATGGCCCCCACAGTCACCAGATCTCAATCCAATAGAGCATCTTTGGGATGTGGTGGAACGGGAGCGTCGTGTCCTGGACGTGCATCCCACAAATCTCCATCAACTGCAAGATGCTCCTATCAATATGGGCCAACATTTCTAAAGAACGCTTTCAGCACCTTGTTGAATCAATGCCACGTAGAATTAAGGCAGTTCTGACCGCAAAAGGGGGTCAAACACCGTATTAGTATGGTGTTCCTAATAATCCTTTAGGTGAGTGTAATGTTCTGTTTTTTTTGGGTTTTTTTTCTATTTTCTTTCTTTCTTTCTTTCTTTCTTTCTTTGTTTTGTCTCTTCTTTTCTTCTTGTCTTTTTGTCTTTTATTTGTCCAGTTTTGATGAATGTTTGATTAAAATAAATAAAGAAAAAGTTAAAAAGAAAAAAACAAAGAGTGGAAGCGGCTAAAGTGATAAAACACGTTTGTCCTTTACCCGGATGCATCGTTTACACACAACACACAATGGTGTGTCGATGGTGCAACCAAGAGTTCACATGTAAAATGATTTGCTACTTACGTGTCACTCATCCCAAGCTCTATTATCAAGGTATATGATAGGCTGTTTTATAAGCCAGGATGGGCACATGCTTTTTGTATATTCATTATGTTCTTTCTTGGCAGTAAATCTGTTAACAATTCTGCCAAACAACATTTTATTGCCATTTATAAAGTGTCTATCATGATATATATCACTGTTGTTGTTATCGCCAAGGCCTACCACAAAGTGATATTTAATCCAGGAAAGCACTTGGTGAAAACAGGAGAAACAGTGAATGTTCTTCTATAAAAGGGAAGAAAATTTTACTAATATGAGACAAAGTTGAGCTGTACTGACTTCATAAGAGGTTTCTCATATCCTGACAATAGTGGGGGTTTTTTTTTCAGATTTACATTTATGGCATTTATCAGACGCTTTTATCCAAAGCGACTTCCATTCTCTAACTACAGGGGACAGTCTCCCTGGTGCAACTTGGGGTTAAGGGTCTTGCTCAGGAACCCAATGGTGGTGCTGAAGGTAGGAGGTACCCACTGAGCTACCTCCACCCAGCATTTGGAAAATTTCATTGCATGGACTTGTTTCCATGTCATAGACTTGTCCCCTGGGCACTGGGTCTGCTCTGAGGTTCTAGACAAATACCAGCCAATCTCATGCCCCAAACTAATCTGCAAGGCCAGGAAGTCCAGCAGAAATGTGCTATTCCCCCTCTGCCCCTCTAAACAAAAAGCACTCCATCCTCCTCCTCTTGCGTCAGCATGCAGATGAGTTGAGAGCTGATAAGCCTTCAGAAAGTTCACAGTAAAAAACATTTTTCTTTTAAATCTCCAGATGACTACCAGCCCCCACCACTCATATTTTCTTGCATCATTTCAATGTAAGTGAATCTGTGGGAAAAATTTAATACAGCTTTCAGGCCACATTATAACAAAGGGTGTGTAGGGAACAATCCTGTTTCATAAAGCTTATTCTCATTAGCTTAAGCCATAAGCCATTTAAGTGATATAAATGAGGGATAACCTACACAGCAGTGTATTTCAGTGGAAGCTACCAATAATGAGAATAAGAAAAATATGTGATGCAGGATTTCTAGGTCAATACTAATTTCAAGAACTTTTTTAGTGAGAAATAATGCTAATAATTTTACTGATGAAAACCAGCAGTTTATGTGCTAAAACAGATTATGTTATTGTCTAAACTAAATTACTTGTAATTATTTACTATTATTATTCTGTATTTACCCAAATTTATCTTTATAAAGCCTTCTAAGAGGAGAAACACTGCAGTGGTTTGACATAATGTCCATGTCCTTTCATTAGACCAGGGGTTACCAACTTTTTTGAAACTGAGAACTACTTCATGGGTACTGAGCAATACGAAGGGCTACCAATTTGATACACTAGACCAGGGCTATTCAACTACAATAGCAAAAGGGCTGGATACGAAAGTCACTTGGGGTTCGGGGGCCACAGAATATCGTGCTGTCCAGGTATTGTGCTAACGTGATTTTGCGCCGGGTCCGTTTATGGGGGTGAGGGTTCTAAACGAGAACTCTGACCATTAAAGTTGTTCGAGTAGATACACCATGAGCTAAAACTACAAAGATTGTCCCCTTGCTGTGTGTGATTTTCCCCTCGCTGAGTGTGTGTGGCCGGATTCTCTTCCGTTACCGCCAGCTATGTAATGCATTAAGTAACACACCCATTTTCTGACAAATCCCGCCTCTTTCGGCTGCGATTGGCTAATAATATGGCAACTTTTGTGCTCGGATTGGCCAATCTTGCCGAAAGTAGCGGGGGACAGCCAGCCAATCATCATCCAAATCCCATTGCTTCATTATATCTCACGAATTACTCAATGATTTCCTGACAGTCTGGCGAGCCATAAAAAAATTCAAAAGGGCCGGATCAAATTAAATGTTAGACGCTGCTCACTGGTGAGTTGTGCTGCTTTTTAGGTCTGCGGGCTACTCATGTGGACACTGCACTAGACACATGAAACATGAACATGTTCCTCTTTTCCACCATTTTTCTTTATATCCCTTCTTATCAGACAACACATTCTTAAAAAAAATCTCATAGAAATCGTTTTCCAATCTGAAATGCTACTAATATTTTTTAGAATTGCTTTTTTATACACAAATTCCCAAAAAAATGTTCGTTGCATTGCTTTACATTTCAGATTGGAATGGTATGTCAAGATTTTAAAGATGAAATAATAAAAGAATCTCAAAGAAGTTTTACATAGGCTATTGTAGGTTAACAACTCCGGTTAACAAACAGACCAGTGGAAAACACCAGAGATCCAGTTCAACCCAGTTACATAGCAACAAGCAATTACAAGTATGACTTGTTTTACAAGAGGTCAACTACAGAGGAAGCAACACCTTGACAAAACATGCCCATTAAAATGACTACTACATAAAGTACATCCGTAAGGCACAAGGCATAACATTAGTGAAATTTTAATTGTCATTTTGGACAATACAGAAAAATGTACAAAACATTAGGCTAAAGATTTTTTGTGAGCTTGTGAGCAATTATTTTTTAAAAAGTCAGTCATACACCAGAGTTTAGACAATGTGGAAAAGTAGGAAGTTATGGAAAATTTATTAGCTACACAGTACAGCGAGTACTAGCAGTACCATAAAACTCCCACAAGTTCCCACGAGGTCACTAACTGATATATGTCATACATGAGACAGTAAGGTGCCATTACGGAGCCATGGAAATGGGGGGCGAAAGAAATGATTTTGAAAAGTGGAGGGGACACGTCCCTCCTGGCTATAATGGTTCCGGCACATATGTTGTTAATTAACATAGTAATACACTGAAGACATTTAGAAACCTTTAGTCTAATCAGTGTGGTAGCAGTTCATTGATAGAGCCAAATAGATTCATTAATTTATTAATAACATTAAAAACCAAAACTACTGGTATGCTGTAAACGTAATACACAAGTATTTAACTAAAGGAGAGTAAGCATATTTATTCTGAACTCTGAACTTACTCTTCTGAACTCCATTTTACTCTTTTTTCCAACACATGGTATTCTCCCCAGATTTCAATGCAGGGTACAGATGTGCATGATCAGTATAATAAAAACAGGAAACGTTTTTAAATGGAACTCTGGGGACGCATAAATAGAAAGACTATAAGAAGGCCCTAAATGGGACTATCACCCTACAAGTGACAGTTGTTTTAAGAAATTAACAGTCTTTTGGGCCTCAAGACTAACTATTCATTTGGTATCACCTATGCTACCAACTCGGCTGGTTGTATCAGCCAATGATTTGGTTGCACCCTTTTCTTTTTGTTTGATACAGCATCATTTCAATCAATGGCTTTGCCTGCAGACAGTTGTCTTTATTTACGTACCCTGGTTTTGTATTGATGTAAAAGTTGACAGTGACTCAAGACTTGATTTTTGCAAAAAAAATTACTCTGAACACTTTTTTCTGCCACATGTATCACCATGTTATAGGCGGTGTTACAATTAACCACTTTATTCTTCCCCATTAAGAAATTACCTAATCAAAAAATTTGGAGGGTTTCAGTGTTTTCAGTGTTGCATCTGTCCTTGAGGGTTTCTCTTTCTTACTGCCATTATTTCAAGTCTACACTATGTCGAATGTTTAGTGTCACCTACAATGGATGGGTCACATTGCCTAAAACAGGCACACAACATTAAACTTAACCCAAATCATTTAAATATTCAAGTATTTTTGTTTTTGTTATTCATTTTAAATTCATTTTGACAGTTTTCGCAGGCGATCACTGAATTAAAAAAAAATTTCTCATAAACACCTGGAAACATTTACACAAAGTGCAAATTCTGAAATAAATACCCATATGAAATATTTGAAATAATAAAATATTTGTATATGTGAGACATATATACAAAATATATCTCAAACATCATAGAACCTTTTGGGCAATTTTATACTTAAAATACATAGGGGTACTCAGGTAACATTAGCTAAAGATTAAAATAGCCTACTTCACTCCCAACTAAGTGAAAGCTAAAAATGTTTAACATTGTTTAACCAGTTACCTCAATTTGACTTTTTGTCTGTGTTTAAACACTGAAAAAGCGACCCCCATGCAGGAACAGGGGCCACAGGTTCAGGAGCATCTTGGGACTGGTACTGGTGGCTGAAGCCACAGCAGTGCCAACATGTAAGGCTGTAGCCTTCCTGGCACTGGTACTGCCTGCTGAACCCTTCTTGGCGCTGGTACTGGCGGCTGAAGGCGCTGCAGGGCCGGCGTGGGAGGCTGCAATAGTCTTGCCGCTGGTGGCTGGTTAAGCCTCTGACAAACTGCAGTCTGGAGCCTCTGATGAGCTTCCGGACTGGAGCCTCTGACAATCTGCAGGCATTTCTGGCCCACAAGAGCCTTTCTCTGTCTGCTGCACCTTTATCGGGTCTGTTCATCTGTCGCACTCTGGCTTTGCTCATCCAGGAAGGACGCACAGATGCAGACTTCCATCTTATCTTTATTTCTATTTTATTTCAATTCAAAAACAAAGGAGGCACAATGGCCAAAGCACAAAACAAGGAAAGACTTGAATGAACACAAACCTTAGACAACCTAAACTGTGACACTGTGGAACTTAAGTACAAAACCAACCAAGGACTGCACTTACCCAAAACATAAAACACCTGCTGTGCACATAATGAGTCAACCTCAGTGTTTCACCATTAAAGTCCCTTAAACAATGGCGGCCTCTAGCGGCCACCGATTGGGGATGTGACATCTATAAGCCAAATTATTCTAGGTACGATGTCTGCATTCTAGGTTATTCAATAAATATTTTAAAACTAAGGAAATGTGTAAAAATAGCATTTTCAACATAAGCACCTAATAGAAGCTAGCAGTCAACACTTGAGACTTATGTATGAAGTGGTAAGTTAGTTAAGCTAAAGTTTTTATATAATTTAAAGAAACATTGAATGAGCATACATGTTTGCCAATCACTTTGGATAAGACTGTCGGCCAAATGGTATGAGGCAGTTTTTTATGTTGCTTCATCTGCTTCATGATTCTCTTGTTTCAGTAAAAAACAATGAGGTGAACAGTGTAAATTGTACTCTGTAAAGAGCAATTAGTATGAATTCTGTAGGAAAAGCAAAGGGCAGTTTCTCTTTTAAGCCTGTGTAAGCCAAGATATAAGACATCTTGAAAAATCACTAGCTGAAGTATCATAACAGTCAAGCTTCTAGTAATTCACACCTCACTAGATTTACTGAGATTTATTTTTGATATTAACCCCAAAGTACATTTACTCCTTCCATTATGTAGAAAATGTACAGTCTTTTCCTGTAGAAAGTTATGTAAGGATTCTAGGTACCTTGTGTGCCTTCCAAGTATGTTTCTGTACTAATAAATCCTTTTAAAGCAAGAAGCAAGCTGGAAAAGCTTCACCACAAGCATATATTAGACTTGCTCCAGTGGGGTATTGGGGCAGGTGCGATACCGCTGAGCTACCAAGCCTGATTACATACGGGTTATTTTATTGTCATTAGCAGATATGGGCCACGGTGCAACACAGCAACATTCAATAAAGTGAAGTTTTGATAAAAACAATACAACAAATAGACAACACAACAATAAAACTGCATAGCAAGAATGGAATGTAAACCTTTCAGAGTGACAAGTATTGTGCCATAAGTATGATACTGCACAGGAAGCAGTTATAGCAGCATGACAGAAACAATAACATAGACAATACAGCAATATAACAGTATAGTGTGAATAGGATGTACATCTGAGACAACACAATAAATAGACAATACAACAAGGATGTAAACGTACAAAAATGACAGATTTTGCACCATAAGTAAAATATTGCACAAAAGCAGTTAGCAGCATTGAGTGAGACTAAATTATAAGCTTGTCAAATAACAGGACATAAGTGTGTCAGTAAACAATCCTGGGGCTGGTAGCTGGCGCCTGTCGACCTGCCCCTTGGGGGAGGGCACTGCCTGGCGGGAGGTGGGCTTCCCCAGAGAGCCTGCGGGACGCCTGTCCGTTGGACGGGTAGCTTCTGGGTGCTGCCTTCTGTCTGTGCCTGCGGGGCCAGGCGTGCTGTCACCATGGGCCGCTCGGGCACCTGCACAATGGTCGCAGGGGATCATGCCTGGGGTCTCCCCCTCCCCCTCCGCCTCTTGGGGCTGGCGCTTGGCCCTCCTGGGGAAAGTAATCCCCTGGCTACTGATGGGACCGCGAGGTCCTGTGGCTTCAGTCTCCATTGGGCGCCAGGACGGCATGATTGTGGCCCCACACCCTCATTCCAAAACAACATTCCATGACAAACTTAGGCAATACATGTGCACGCACAATTACACATATACATACACATGCACACACGTATGCGCACATGCACTCGTCCTATCACTCACACGCACACATGCATAAATATAGGCACAGACACACACTTATACACACATGCACATACTTATATATATACACATACGCATAGATACATGCACGTATGTATACACATATGCACATGCACACCTCCACACTCACACTCACGCGTACACATATGAATAAACATGGCCACAGGCACATAGATACTAATATGCACACACTTATATACACACACATGCAAACACATATACAAGCATACACTTACATACACACATACACCAACGTATATACATAGGCATACATATGACAATCAGAAGCACACTCGCACACACACACAAACACACACCCACTCA
The DNA here is from genome assembly GCA_037577145.1 of Brachypetersius gabonensis. Lineage (NCBI taxonomy): Eukaryota > Metazoa > Chordata > Actinopteri > Characiformes > Alestidae > Brachypetersius > Brachypetersius gabonensis. The sequence continues at coordinate 7,270 of JBBJLR010018728.1, forward strand.
CACTGTCAAACACGTTCTCGCTTATGTATATACACGCCTACACACAAGCACACAGGTATAGGCATGTACAAAACTACCCAGAGTCACAGGTTTCTGTGCGCTGCAACAGCATTGAGCATATTTATGTCTATTGTCTCTGAACTATTACAGGTGGGTATGTTGTTTCTGTACAGTGTTGCTGTTGCTCTGTATTTTGTCCAGTGTTTGTGTGGCTGGTTCTTGTTTTTCAGGTGCAGCATTCGGAGTGATTACTTTCCCCATTTTCTGTCTCTCTATTGGCTCATTTCCTTTTCTCTTTATGTTCACTTGTATCTCTGAACTACGGAACAACAGTATTCTAGGAGAAGCATAAGAGCTATGATGCGCCGAACACAAATGATGGGGTCACGAAATACATGAACTCCCAAATAAGCACAGAGCCATGAATTTCCAAAAATAACAACTAAGGATGGACAGTAAAACCCCTAAACTCCCAGGAGTGTAAGGGCTAGGAAGATCCGAACATAATGTAGTGCATAGACATGAGCCTACAGCAGCATGTTTATGACAGCTCTGTATCTTTGTATTTAAGTGGCTTTATAATCTTTTTGTGTTATTTACTGCATTAATTCAATATATTTAGTATTAGCAGTTGTTCTCTCTCTAACCATGAGATTTGAGAGAGTTATTATTGCTTCTCTGTTACATCAAAGCCCTCTTCAATGAGAAGGAATCATTAAGGTTAGGTGACAAAGAGGCAGCCTTGAAGGCACAAAGGCATTGTCTGTGAGGTGAATGGAGGCAATGGACAGGTACAGATGAAAGCTGGACCCTAAGCTGCGAGAGAACAACACAAGGGACATGTAGAGAGACGAATGCCCTAACCACTAGGCTACCAGCTGCCCCAAGTCTGTGTGGAGTACTGCTAAGGATGAGCCTAAGTATAAATAAGGTAACTGTGCTGTGGACAATATTTTGTCTATTTTCTATGCTGGCCTGTGATGACATCTATGCTGTGAGTAGCAGTTACCCTCTGAGAAGATGACTATTTCGTCTAGGTTATGATTGGGTAATGGTGGAGTGGGCAACACCAAAGGAACCACTGTGAAATAATGCCACGAAGAAAGAAAGTCTATTTACATGTGTTTATAAGTTGAAATATATAAGTAATTTACAAAAAATACAAAAATTCTACAAAACTGTAACGGCCACCTCGTCCTCTCTCCGTAGATTCCGTTCCCTGTCTCCCGAGTATTAGTTTCCGTGCTTTCCCGTATCCCCCGTTCCATCTCCTTTCCTCCCTTCCTCCCTTCCCCCCTTGTATTAGTTTCCGTGCTTTCCCGTATCCTGTTCAACCTCCTTTCTCCCTTCCTCCCTTTCCCCCTTGTTCCCTTTCTAGTCTCCGTGTTCCGTTTGTGTCATGTCCCATCATCATTAGTTTCACCTGTGTCTTGTTTAGTTTTCCTTATTTAAACCCCAGCCTGGCCCCTGTCCTGTGAGTCTGTATTTGTCTTACTTTGATGTATGTTAGTGTATGGTTGTTTTACTGTTCTCGTTGACCCCCTGCATGTTCATGATTGCTTGTTTTTCCTTTCTGTTTTGCAGGCTTGTGCTTCTCAGGTTTAAAAGGATTTGGTTACGCGCTGTCTGCGTTGTTACTTGTGTTCACGTTTTCCGCTCGCAGAGTGCGAGGAAGGTTCAGCCCTCTTACCTGGTTTTGTTTTCTGTTTTGTTTTTTCTGGAGGAGCACGGGCCTAGCTGTTTGGTTTCTTTTGTTCCTTGTGTTTTTGTATCTGTTGTGTTCCCCTGAGTCAGAGTTATTGGTTTGTTTCTGTGTTGTGTTTCTTTCTGTTATTATTAAACCTTGTTCCCCTATACATAACCTCTTGTCGTCCTCCCCTTTTCCCTTCCCACATCGCACCATGACAAAAACAATATTTACAAAGCTATATACAACAAACCCAATAAGTCCTACAAGTTCTAGGTGGGAGTAAACAACAACAGCAAAGGAAAGAAAATAACAAAACAACCCTAAGCCTGCTAATCATTTCCTCTAAATAATCCCAAAACGTACATAAGTGGTGTCTGCCTCTAACTAGTGTCTCTAACACACAGACTCCTACGTGATGCAATTAGAATTAGTGAACCTAAACTATCCCAACCTAGAACAACACAAGTATTACCAAAAACACAAAATAAATAATATACCCCAGAAGAACGAACGCTAAGACACACACGAGTAGACATACAATAACTTAAACCATAAACAGATTTCTGTTTCTACAAATTGCTCTCAAATCACCAAGTCTCTAATCAAAGTCTCTAGTTGCTCTCCTCTCCACTTTCCTACTAAGGTCTAAAGACGCTCTTCTGTCGACATCTTCGTGCTTTTATGCAGAGGGACCGGGACATCAGATGAACGTTCCTCCAATAACGTCTCATGATCAAGATCGGCCAATCAGGAACAGGCAGAAGTCTGACGCAATGGGATTGACAGGTTACTCGTCCATTGTTAAGAGCTTTACCTAAAGACAAGATTCAGGACAAACACACACACAGACACAAATCTCAATGACAATGACAAACAGATAGAAGAATTAGTTGTGTTTAAGTTTACAGGGTATAACTTACGGCTGTAAAGAGTGTAAATTGAGAATCTGGCATACATTGCAATAACAGCCTAGCAAGAAAGGGCAGAGCTAAGGGGAATGATACTGTCGACCCCCACTTCACTGTCAAGAAACCTGAATGAACATGAGTCATGGGACAAGAGCACAGCATCCAAGTTACTACCATTCTCTGTGCCCACTAAGTCCCAGCTCTACACTCTTCATTTAATGGGTAAAATAAAGACCAAAAGCTTGACTAAACAAAAAGATTTTTAACCTAGACTTAAAACTGACACTGTATCTGAATTTGATTGTTATTTGGATAGGTTTTCCAAAGATGTGACTTTATATGAAAAGACTCTGCCCTCTCATAATACTGGGGATGAGTAGATAGCCAGCACCTTGAGATTTGATTTATCTACTCAAAAGTTGGTTGTAAAGTCAAATAGCTATTATAAACATGGACATTATAGCTCACTGTTCATTTCAAGACCAAACATGATTTATGTTACGTTTACAGCATTTAGCAGACGCTCTTATTTTATCATAAAGGAAAGAAGAAACATGAAGGAGAGCTATGCGTTCTTCGTAACTGGTTGATACTAGGGTGACTTGCAAATTAAATAGGGAGAGTTAGCACACAGGATAGTTGTTGCTGAACATACATTTACGAATTCAAATAATTTTGAAGACATGTAAGAAACACAGAAATGTATCCTTTCCTCTTCTTTTCTGAAGGATTCAGTCTGTGTGTTGCTATGGCAATTTATGCAGTGGTTTAATCATGGTACGATGAGAATATATTCTTACTTCATTTGGACTTAAGTGCGAACCTGCCACCTGCAAGCACCTTCCCCACACACACCGCTTCCCAATACATTTGTCCACATAATTTTGTATGGCAGCTCTGTCCCAATACTTTTGTCCATATTGTTCAGTTTAAACATGTATGTCTTTGGGAGCGTGGCCTGAGGTCTCATATGTGACCTGATCAGGCAAAATAAGTCACAGTGACCCAAAATTCAAACTTGACAAAGATGAGAAAATAAGCTTTAAAATAATATCTTGGTCAAAGCTGTATCTTAAACAGTTGTCAAGTTACAATCATTTTAATTATGGTAGCACAGCACAATTTTCCAACTGAAAAAACAAGAAAATCGCATTTAAAGTTTTTGTCAGTTTTTTGTTGATATCTTTAACAATCCATAGCATTCAAAGACATGCACCCAGTATTCAACAACAAAATTTTACTACAGGCATTTAGATACTTAGAAAAATACATTAAATCAGACTGAAAACACATCACTAGAGCCAAAGAACTCTAGAGCTTTTTTACATTATTTTGACAATGACATTATACCAAACAGCAATCACACAACACGACACACGTAACTCTAAACAACTTTGATGATGTTGACCCAAAATACAAATATTAAACCCACTGGAGGTAGCTCAGTGGATAGGATACTTGCCTCTGGACCAAGAGGTCATGGGTTTGAATCCTACCTTCAGCACCACCATTAGTTTCCTGAGCAAGACCTTTAACCCTAAGTTGCTCCAGGGAGACTGTCACCTGTAGTTAGAGAATGAAAGTTGCTTTGGATAAAAGCTTCTGATAAATGCCATAAATGTAAATGTAAACCCGATCTTTGTGAGGAGATATTTTCTTAAAAAAAACGCTAGCATTAGGCTACACAGAACACTACTAATCTGTTGAGGGGTAGGCGGACACAAGGCTGTGAACAGGGATAGATTTAAAAAGATCAGGGATTGACGTTTTAACACCATACTTGGACAGCTTCAGAGGATAGGTGAAAACAGCACTTACTTTGGTCATTCTTTTGTAAGATTTGAGAGCTACAACTCAGATTAAATTGCTATTTAAGTACATTTTCGCAATTATTTCTATGATGAAACTTTGAGAGATTAATTTTGAAGACCTTTTTTTTCATATAAGACCAAAAAAAAATCGATATTTTTGATGTTTTTCAACATAAAAAGTCTGTATCTCAATAAATAGAACGCCGACTCTTCCACAAGATTTGGTCACTCTATGGAGACATTTTTCAATGGGGTGAAAAATGAATGCAAGTCAATTGAGGGGATGAGCAGAAGACATGGAAAAAACGCGTGCAGGCCATCACCAACCACATTTGTGTGTCGGGGGCGTTGGCCCAATGCGTCACAAGACGTTTGGTGGGTTTTGGACAAAGCGTGTCCTGAGTGCGAGCCACGGTTCAGGCCTCATTAAGTGCAACGGAAGAATAATAAATAAATAAAGAAACCAAGGTGAAAAATAATTTTTGACTGCCATAAAAATGAATAGCCCATAACTAGAAAATGGAAAATTCCTGAAGAAATTTTTAATTTTAAAGAACCACGCTTCAGATACCATATCAACCATTTCTTACATAGCATTATCGTAGTGTTAGCATTTTCATAGCATGAACATAGCATTAACATTTTCATAGCATTAACGTAACATTAGCATTGACACAACATTAGCATTAGCATAACATTAGCATCAGTATAATGTTAACATTAGCATAGCATACAGTTAGCATTAGCATAGCAGTAGAATAGCATTAACATTAACATGTTGGTAGCAAGATGGGTGGTAAGATCTTTCAGGAAACCTGTTTAACATTTTTAGATTTTGTATTACAGTTCATCTAGAACCATAAACTGGAATACTAAGAAACCCTAATATTAAGTAGTACTGCATGTAACATTTAAAAATACCTGAAAGCTCTGAATAGCCTATAGATTCAGTTATGAACCTGAATGGCTGCTGGTGGCCTAGTGGTTAGGGTCTTCACCCTGTGATCAGGACGTCACAAGTTCAATTCCCAAGACCGCTAGACACCTCTGAGGTACCCTGAGCAAGGTACTGTCCCCACACACTGCTCCCTGGGTGTTGTGTTCGTAGCTGCCTCCTGTTTTACTTGGTGAATAGGTTAAATGCAGAGGATGTATTTTGTGCTGTTCACAGTGTGTCCTGTGGTGTGTTCACGTATGACCAGATTGTCACTTTCTAATTTTTTTCACTTTAAAAGGTCATTAAGACTCAATGACACTTCCAGAGACTCTACATATTCAGTTTAGCTATCTTGTTGACTTAATGTTAACTTTAAAGTCTAAAACATTTTTAAATTGTCTTAAAAGCTACAGCGATTTCATTACTGTAATTTCTATTGGCCCATTCATCATAAAATGTAAAAAAAAAATGTGTAAAGGGCACTTGCTATGTTCAAATGATGTATCAAGAAAAAATCTAACAAATAAACTCTGCTTTTCTTTTTGAGCAGTGACAATATGCAACACATATGCCTGTGTGCAACACTCTTCTCAGTCTTGGCCCCCCAGTGGTGGAATGAACTCCCTCTTCTGGTTCGATCGGCAGAATCTTTCACGGTCT
>JBBJLR010018748.1:0-13274 GCA_037577145.1 Brachypetersius gabonensis
ACACACACACACACACACACACACACACACACACACACACACACACACACACACACACATACACACACACACACAAAGCCTTAGCCTGAGCTTTGCTGTTACGGAATGTTCTGTGTGTGAATCAGCCCCCAAGCTGCTGTTGCGATGTTCCCCTTGCACTGTCCACACAACCCTCTAAGTTGCCACATCGCATGATGCACTGTTTTAACTCACAAGCTCCAGAAAAGTTATTTGGCAACCTACTACTTCTACACACAATTTTCTGCAGGAACCCAGAATGTAACAGCATGAAAAACAATAAAGTGTAGAACATTAATCTCTGCCAGCTGCATGATTGATTACTTTTGATAATCATTTCCCTTTACAAGTAGCCTGTTCTGATAAGATAAGATAAGATAAGATAAGATAAGATGTACCGTTATTAGTCCCACAAGTGTGAAATTTGCATTGCAATGGCAGAAAATTGACAGTACAAAGGTAAGAGCAGCATAAAATGGCTACACAATATACAACACAACAAGATAAAATAAACAAGTAGACTTTACAACTAATACAAAAATATAAATAGACCTTTGTATGTGTATGCTAGTACACACTGGATATATATACAGGTATTACAAAACAGTAATAGTGTGGCAAGACAAACTGCCCATTGAGTGGCATGCATTGACAAAACAGTAATAGTGTAATTGGTAATAGTGTGCCAGTAATAGTGTAATTGGTTTACAGTAATATATTACCCCTAGAAATTGCACCTGTTGCACCAAAAAAAAAAGCCATTCAAGTTCCACAGGTAATAGTTAGAATAGTTCTTATGATAGTAGAATGAGAAGGTGGGAAGGTGTTTCAGCATCTGTACATTAACTTCTATTGTGAGTGCACTTATACTGAGTAACAAAAATGGGTCAAATCATTATTTGTGATCATTATTTTAAGCTGAAGTCTCTCCAGGCCCTCTGCATCCTTCAAATAAGCAACCAGTGAATGGAAAGTCATGTCAACTGCAGGTTTGGGGTGAGGACTTAAATGGGGGGTGGACTGGCACGATGTAGAGGGAGAGAGTGAATATCGTGTTAATGAAAGAGGAATTACAGCGTCTGGGTGGAAAGCTGCCTTTAAGAAAGCAGAAAAGCTTTAAAGGAAACGTGCAAGTGTGGTCAGTCACGTCCACCACCGCTCAGTCAAAGGGTCCACTGCCTCCACACCCTGCTCAGACTCTGCTTTTATTTTGACTTGATTGCAGGCGATGCCCGCACCATTCCAAACACGCACTCACACACACCCACTCACAGGACCACTCAAAAATCTGGACACACTTATTCATTAAAGGGCCCTCATCATGGAAAAACATTTTTGAACATGTGCTCCATGCATTACATATATGGAAACTCTGCCCTTTTCATGGTTCAAGTTCGTAGTTTAAATCAAACATATTTACATATATTCATCTACCTAGCCTACAACAGTTGAGCCCCAACTACTGATGTTGAAGCTGAGTTTCACCATGGTCTGCTTTTTAAATGAGGCACCAAGTGAGACAGCAAAAACTGTTAAGGAATAACAAATTACAGAATCCAAAATTATAGGTTTAAATTATACTTATTTAAAAAGGTTAGGCAAATCCCCTCCCCATTGCCTTGATGCAAGGTTACACTCTGCTTTCTCCTGAGAAGCTTCACAAGAACCCATTTGGGATGATCTTCCAACTTTAAGAAAAGCCAGATCATGTCCCGTACTGTGCTGAAGTTTTGAGCAACGCCTCATTCCTTTATTCCAAAGAGACAGACTTTCTTTGAATGTAGTTATGAGGAATAGTTCCTTCCTGGCTTCCTTCCTGAAGGACTTTGAAGGCTTTTGGGTCTCATTTTCAGACATATCCTTGTTGCCAGACCACTTCCCTATGTTTTGTTTGTTAAGCTACACAGTGACTTACGTTCAAAACATTCAAACATAACTGAACACATCTAATTTAAGGCCTGAACCAGTGAAGTAACAGGTGCCGATGATTCCAAATGATCAGGCCATGCTCAGCATACTGGTGGTGCTGAATCCTGAGTGGTGGAATACCTTTGTGTAGGCTCCTTGCAGCCTGTCGCAGTAAGACATTTGTTTCCATTTCTTTAATGTAATCTTCTCAATATGCCAGCTGACAGACATATATAGTATTTTTCACCAACAAGGTGATTCAAAGCAAAATATAAAGAACTGAGGTGTGGCTCTAGACTTTTGTAGGGTACAAATTACATCATATGCCACAGATAGTGCAGTTGGTTTAGACTGAAAAAACATGAGAATTTTCGTTTAAGCACAAACTCATGGGCGTACTTCTTGGAAAGTCAGAGATTATTTCTCTTGGCTCATACTCCTGTGTGTGCTACATGCTCGCGTGCCGAAGCCGCGCACTAGGGCTTCGTTATCATGGCTGGACGTGCAAAACCAGGCCTAGCCAGTCGACTGCTGAGTCAGCAGCCCACCACCGGAAACCCCTCATTCCAGGCTGGGATATCAGTATAGCCTGTCAACCTTTTTTCCACATCCAATTTAATTAGTTCTGAACACAATAGGTGCACCCCTACCGCTCATAGTAAAAAATACCGGGACCTTTTTATGGGTTCGCCATGGGATACAGTTACAATGAAGCTTACTGGCAGCCATGCAGAAGATACCTTTTCTGGCTACTTTATCTGAGCTTTGTTACATAACAATGATGTAAACAGGTCCTAAACAAGCAATGACAGATGTCATATGCTGATATAAGCTATAATGTTCACTAATATAACAGTGTCATGTTACTATTATCTGTAGTTTTTATGACAGGTTGTTATGTTTAGGTCATGATGGCTATCCAGAGCATGTTAAGCTAAGATTAGCATGTGGCATAAGATGTCATGGCATCAAACATTATTGCATCCCTCATAGCAACTGTACTGGTAACAAAACACTGTTATATTAACTGAAGAAAAAAAGCATAACTCATGTCAGCATATGTCATCTGTCAGGACTTGGCTATGGCTTGGCTATGTCAATGTTATATTTTAGGGTTATATAATGTGCATTTTTAATTAAGGTAAATAAAATGTGTGAGAAATCTAAATTTGCAGTGAATTAAATCATTCCAACTGATCAATTATTTGTCAGTCTTGTGACGTGCAAATGTATGACCTAAGACAGTTTAACATCTTCACACCCACAGCAATAGAAACAGGTGTGTGTGGGTGTGTGTGAGCAAATACAGCGTGAGAATGGAACAGCAGGTCAGCATTAGCCTGCTCTAATGCTCCTCTGAGGGCCCTGCAGGGTGGAAGCAGAGCTAATGGCCAAGTGGTGAATCGCTGACTCCTGTGAAAACGCTCTCAGACTATCCAGGTTAAACAAACGTAGAGCAAGAAAAGCCTGAGAGAGTGAAAGGAAAATGAATGAAGATTAAGCACGACCCTCGTTTTTTCCCCTTTTTCTCATGTGTGTGGCCTAGGAAGTACATGGTGGAAGATCACGTAGCCAGCATAACATTCTGTATTGGAGGGCAGGGCCTTCTGCATGTGTGTGTGTGCCAGTGGCACCCAACCCATCCGCTCGCCGTGTGGAAAATAGAGAACACATGGGGCCTTCAAGTGCTCTGATCTGAGCTTCACAGCATAGGTGCTTTACAGGGTCTGCATTAACGCTATTTGTCCAAACATTTGTAGACACCTGTTCACACAGCTTTTCAACTGAAATCAAGAGTTTTAAAAGAGGAGTTTGTCCCACTTTGCTGCACTGTTCCTCAGGGAAGGCATTAAACGTTTTTTAAATGTAATTGTTTTTTTATATATATTGAAATACACACTGTAATAGTAATAGATAACAAAATAATTACACCTTTAAATATTACACTAAATCCTGCATAAACATAAAATATCACATTCCATTCAGCCTCATGGCACAGTGGGTAGTGCTGTTGCCTCCCCGGCCAGAGCAGCCGAGGGTCCTTTCTGAGAGGAGAGTGTGTGCTCTGTATGGGTTTCTGTGCGGAACTCTGCTTTCCTCACACAATCCAAAGACGTGCATGTCAGGTGAATTGGAGATAAATTATTTTGTTATATTATATAATATTTATGGATCTGCCTTTCACTAGTACAGTTAACAAGCTCAATCTCAATATAGTGTTTTATTTTTACATATAATTATTACAACAATAACATTTGTCATATTAAAATAGTGTTTTGGATGAATTATAATAATAAAAACGGTAATTGGCCCCAGCAGTACCCCTACTGCCCACTAGGGGGTCCGCGGTCTGTAGTTTAAACACCCCTGACCCCGGTGGTCTGCTGCTTGACTTCAGACCTGACCACACTGCCTTTGTTTGAACTGTACAAACCCTTGATGTTGCTCAGTGTCCAGAGGACATTGAGAGATAGTCAGGCCATTCTTGCACTGTGTGTGTAGGAAAGTTGTGTCTGTATATGTGTGTGTGTGTGTCTCATCCTGGACACACTAACCTGTGTGCAAAGGAGAGAGTCCGAATTGGGTCACTGAGCCTTTAATAGGTCACAGCAGTGAATAAGCATATAGAGACACTATTCTTATGCAAAGCCAGGCTCAACTTGATAGGGTCATAAAGGTTGTAACATTTGCTGTATCTGTGTGTCTGTGTGTTTTGGCCAGCCCTGGGCTGAGATTTTGCTGACTAGTATTATGCTTCTGTGACCCAGATGGCCTCTTAATAAAAAAACACATGCTCACACAGTCCACATTCTCCCTCAATCACAATTACACATGATTTAAAACACCAGATATTTTCTAATGTGATCTTTTTATTATGTGCAAAAGCAAAAGGAAAAAATAATATTAACCTTTCATATCATGTTACAGCCTTCCCTGATACAAAAAGTCAGTCTGAAATATACTATACGCCAGAAGCGCATGCTTGGATTAAAAAATAATAAACCATACACTACTTTTACAATCTTTTAATACAAGAAAACATTAGAAATACTTAAAACAAATGTAACTGAGTAGTTCTGAAGTGTAATGTAACACAATAACAAGTGCAAAGTTGACTTTGTCTTGACTTTATCACAACAGCACAAATAGGTAACCTTTCCAGCATTTTATTTGGTAATAACTTGTGTCCTAGTACATTTTCAAGCCTGCAAAGAGTGCTGTCTAATTCATTGGATGCTCATTTCGACCTTGTCTTTCCAGCTTTGTGGGAGATAGGTCTGTAGACTGGGGAGACCAAGACACAATTCTCATAACACTGATTTCTTTCTTTTTCAAGAATGCTTGGGATCATTATTCTGTTGACGAATTATATTTTATCCAATGATATGTAAGGAATTGTGAGATGATTGATACTTTTTTCATGATCCAAAACAAAGTGAATGAAAGTGCACAAAAGACAGACCTGATGTGTTGTTTAAAAGTAATAATCTGAGCCTTTGTGGCTAAATAACTGAAAACGAGTTACATTTGTTTTAAGTATTTCTAATGTTTTCTTGTAATAAAATTTTGAAAAAGCAGCCTGTCATTTTTTTAAATCCAGGTTTGAGCCCAAACTTCTGTAGGGGATGTTTGGGTAAATGCTAATGGTTGTTGATTCCATTTTCTTGTTTCCCACTCAGGTCTGAAATTGTGAGTTACGAGCTCTGGTTGAACAATTCTGATAGCTTAGAAAACCCACAAAGTTACATTTCATAATATTGCAACTGACACATCAATTATCATTCTGGTTTGGTCTTGGATACAATGATGGTCATATGATGTGACTTGACAAAAATGTGGACCTACACTTGAATCAGACTCGAGTCACAAACTGTATTTAATAGACTGAGCTCACTGTATTTGATTCTGTAGGTAAAATGACTGCAAACTTCAACATAGTTTTGCTCTTGCTGAACATTGAATTATGACACTCTATTATCATTTTTGGTGTTCATTGTTAAACTGAATGTGAAATTTGTGGCAGAATGCATACTGACTTGTATTGGACTCGAAACCTCACTGCCCTGACTCAGGACTGGACTGTCAAGATTCGCTCAGTTCCCCACCTGTCGAAGTAATTACATTAGTGAAGTAGTGCTTGCGTTTGTATTAAAGCCAGTGGACTAACGTTTTGCTGACCACAGTTATATGACCCAGATGGCCTCTCCTCATGATAAAACACAGACTCCCACACACAGCTTCACATGAGCAAGGCCATGATTATCCCTTCCTATTTTCCACTGTGTTCCAGGCGACTGCAGCATGTGTTGCACTGTATCTTTGGTTCCACCTTGCTTAAACTCAGTATTTGCTGTGTCATTCCGCAATAGTCTGCCTTCCTTGCGTCATCCTATGTTGAGAAACAAAGCTGAAAAGTTATCATTGATTTGTTCTCCAGCTGTGTTCCAACACCAATTCGAATATGTCTGCCTAACTTATACAAGCTACGCCCATTAAATACCCTACATAGCAGATGATTCTAAAAGGACAGTTCCCAGGTTGTTTAGAATGTTTGATTAAGCATCCTGCTTAAAATATAACCACACTGAGCTGGATTATGTGCAAACTGAAAAGGATTTGCCACAATGCGTTTGTTAGTGCTATCATAGGTACAGTTCAGCAAAACAATACAAGAGTGTGTATTCCCAAAAAACACAGCCTCAAGCCCTCAGTTGCTTTCATCCAACAATTCTGCAAAGTAAAAAAACCCCATTGTGTGAAATTAGGCTTTTCACAGTCTTTTTTGTTTGCTGAATTGTATTCCGTTTATTTGGTTCAGAACTGAGTGTGTGATCAGATTAACATACTTTTTCTGCCTGTCCACACATGTTCAGTTAAAATTCAATGATATTTTGAATGTTCTTCATGAACATTATACCCTTTTCCTTCCACTTTTCCTCTGTTCTGTCTCGCTCCCATTTCCTGAGCTGCCCTGCTGCCCAGTTTGATGCTGATGCAAGTTCCTCTTTAACCAGGTGTTCCTTGGACCAGAGCTACAAGCATGGAGACAAAACAAATATCAAACTACATCTTCCCTTCTTCATTCATCATTAATTACTACATGTTCATGAGTCATTCCTTAAATTAGCTGGTAACCCTAATTACTTCTTATGTTATTGTTTTGCTATCCGGTTCTGACCTGAGGAGAATGGTTCCTCCCTTTGGGTTTAGATTTAATCTGATAATAGTTTCCTTATGTTTTCTTTTTTAATACATGCTAAAGTATAAGATTAGTAAGTTACATGTCTAGCTACAATAAATCAAACTACTTGCTTGTAAATTCTTGACAATGTGATAAAATAAACAAAACAATTAAACAATTTGTCAGGCAGAAAACTTCTAGAAAATGGGATGTTGCTGCTTTTGGTTTAGATCCGTGAAGCACTGTAATCACTAATCTGTACGCTCTAATCCCTCGTCTATAGCTAATGTCCCCTTTTGTCTTGACCTGAATGGTCAACATTGAAGAAACACTTATGAAGCAGAGTACTGACCACTGCTAGTTATACTTTTATATTTTTTTAGACCTTATACTTAGATTTTATAATGTTCTTCTCTTTGCTTCTTTGTTTGAATATGCAGTTGTAACATTAGAAATTTTCCAGAATTTAGCATTACAATTTCCAATTTCCAAGACATTAAAAATGTCATGGAATGGAACCCCAATGTGTGTGGATTAATGGGAAAATAAAAATCGCATCAGATCGTCAATAATACACTCAGTTCTGAAAATATTCCAACAAAATAAGTCATACATTTGCCATGAAAGGCAAAGTACCCAGGATACAAAATATATCTTTTTCATTTAAAACAGCAGAACCAGTTTCTGCTGTTGGAGCTGTTATTTCTCAGCAGCCAAAATGGAATTTTTAACAAGCATCTGTAAAGCTTGTCCAACCTTGCAACAGTAGCTATGAAGAGATTTCTGTAGGCGGGGCACGTACAGGCCAACTGCTGATCATTCCAAACACACAAGACACTACAAAGCTGAGCTGTGTCACTCAAAGCGCGCGAGAGAACGGGGCTCCCACTCTGAGAAAGAGCACAATACCACAATTCACCATGAACGCACACACACCGCTGCGTGCCACAGCACAGACACACACACACCAACACCACGAGCCAGCGCAATAATCACGTTATCCCAGAGCAGAACACTGGGTTCAGCCACAGAAAATGACTCAGCCGAATAATGGCCATGCCAACACATCACACGTCTCACAGTCTGTGCATGTTGGTTCAGCCTGGCTACAGAATGGGGTCTACAGTGGGCTAATGATGCAATGAGAGGCGATGCGATAATGCAGTGACAGGCAAAAGCATCAAATTACCTCACGCATCAGAACGACACCCACCTCGACAGTTAGATTGGTGTTAGCGATCCTCTAGCTCTTCATTAATGACCAATTTCTGACCACAGAGCTGCTCTAGGCAGGATGTTTTTTGGTGATGGACCACTCTGAGATGTATTGAGCCGGAGAATACAGATTGTCTTAGAGTGATATACATCTGTGTTTTGTAGTCCACACGAAAACATGCCCCTCATTTTAGTAAATGTAGACTTAAAATGAGAGTTGCATGTAGATTTTACTAGAGATGAAGTTTAGATGTATTTCTACTTTACTTGTTCTTGACTTGTATTTTTATTTGTTTTAGAATTTGTGTTTAATTCAAAAATGTAATTAAAGGAGTGGGTAAGGATACATTTACTTATAGTTGTACTTATATAACTATGCATGTGTCAAAAAAGAATCTTGAATCTTGAAAAGGTGGGTCTTAGGTCTTGGTTTAAAGAGTGTGAGTTTCAGCAGTTTGATGCCAAAGCTGAGAAAAGTCTTGATACAAAGTCTTCTATCGCTGAGAAGAAGTGGGTCAAGTTGGGCCGTGCTTGATGCTCTGAGAGGGTGAACTATGACCCGTGGTCTGATGAGTGTAGATAGGTAAGACAGAGCTGGCAGCACAAGCATAAGGCAGGTGTTCCTAAGATAATGGCCAGTGAGGTGAAGAGGACAATGTGTGGATGCACAGAGTTAATAGACCCACAAAGTTTCTACCAGGGGTTTACAGTTCTCAACTATAGCCAGTCTGTCGCCACACAGTTTATCAGCCCCTGACTTTTGGAGGTGTGATTACACATAGACTTCGCGTCCGTCTGTGTCACTGACCGCGTGTGTTTCAAGGCCGTCCCAGTCAATGTGAAGACGGGCCACGTTTTGATTTTGATTTCGACACAATCCACCCTTTCCTGCCTCTGTCCGCCCTCTCTCTGTTTCTCCGCCTCTCAGGCTCTTGGACTGTCACGCAATTGGAGGATGGAGACACACCACGCCAGACACCCCCTCTCAGCATACACACAGAGAAAGTGCTGCAGAGAGTTCCTGAGTTCCTGTCCTTGTCCTACATGCTGACTGCGTCATTGGCCTGTATTTATTTATTTCTGTGTCAATCAGTTCTGTCTCCATACTTTTATTTGAGTAAGGACCCATGTAGCAAGTGATGCAGACTCTGAACACACTCACAATACTCTCATTTACATATCAGTCACATTTTAGTGGTCATTTTTTGTCATGGATTACTCGTATAAACAAGTATTTAATAGATATGTGCTGTGGTAGCTAAGGTGTGAGCACACCTTAGAACTGAACTGCCTGAATGTGACTGATATATATCACCACAACCCAGAAGTTAGGAAAAACTTGTCACATCAGTGATTTGGTACAAAATCTCTAAAGTTGTAACTTTATATCAGAAGGGAAAACTAGCTTTTACAGTAGTCTAAGTTCATATACCAAGATTTTATACCTGTAATGCATGACATTGTTATACAATGTAAAGGAAAGCTGGCATTTTTTAACTATGTATGACAAAATGTAGATTTTTATGACAAAAATGGCATTTGATGGCGTCAAACTTTTTAAAAATATATATAATAGTACTTTACTGAACACTGTAGATTTAAATATTATAAAATCGTCTAGATTTAAACATTATAAACTGGACACCAAAAGAGTTTCTGACTAGGCATCTTAAGTGCATTCCAAAATAACACCCACAGCAAAAATATTGCCAGGGATTCCATTATAAAAAGCTTTTATGAACACATAGTAATTATAACAATTCATTGAAGTCTGCCAAGTACACTACCAAGTACACTACCAAGTACACATCAAGTACACATCAAGTACAAAGTTCCTTTTTTTGCTTTTTTGCATTACTGTACCTTTACTCATAGTGTAAAATCTTTTCTTTGTATTTGCATCATCCATCGCCCAAGAGGCACTTGTCACTTCAAATCATTTGTTGTGACTCCCTGGGGTGGTTTATTTCATTTTAGGTGTATTTTGTCATTTTATTCAAGTTTATTCTTTAAAAAGTTATCACATAACAAAATAATGTAGTATTTACTATATCTGTTTATTCTCATGTATCTGCGTATAACTGTTGAAAATTTCAGTATTATTTTCACCAGTCTTCAATTTTGGCCACAACTGTCAAAAATGAGGAACAATTAACTCTATTACTAATTTCTTCTAGCACCCCTATGAAACTTTTAGTAGTATGTTGTGCAAATATTGCAGTTTTGTACTTTTTAGTCCATTCTAGATTACACTTCTGAGACTTTTAAAAATGTTGAAGCTTCCAGAAATGAACATGTAGCGGCAGTTACAGAACTCCTTCAGCAAATGACGCCTCACATAGAGCTTCTTTCCGATTCTGAAAACGGACTAAATCCTGTACAGACTATGGCTGGCTCTTACAATCAGTGACATTCCTAATTCTGTTAGTACTTAATCTGACACATCAGGACTTGAATCTGACACATTATCAGAGACCTGTAGCTTTTGGAATCCTAACCAATGGAGGAGCTTGTTTCGCTCACACACCTAAATATCATAGAGGGAGTTTGAATCATTTTAAACCATTACAGGACATTAAACCATTTGTTTCCATCCTAAACCTCCCAGAAGCAGTAAGATCTTCTCTGAAGGCCTAGACAGCCATGAGGTTCCCTGCTGTCATACAGACTATTCAATCATTTTATGATCTTATAAAATGAATACATTTTTACTACTAATTAACTAAAACCTATAAAGTTGTGCAAGACCAGCATATTACAATCACATATTACATTTACCTGCAGCAAAACTGGATTAATATTGGCTTTATAGCAATGATTATGAATCCGAACTCCATTGCTTTTAGAGAGATGTTCCTGAGTGTCTGACTGTGACAGAAAGGGAGACACGTGAAGGGTGTGTGTAGGTGTGGTTGCAGGGATGAACCAGAGACAGACTTTCTGACTACTTTAAGCGAATGCGCCTTTGTTTCCTCTGCATTGTGTGAGTGTGTCGCCAGCATGCAGATGCTTTGTCTGAGCAGCTTCTACTGTCTATTATATTCTTTCCGTTGAGACAGGCGTATCAGCTGCCATTGGGGCTTGTACTGTGAGTGTGTGTGTGTGTTTCAGGGGGTATTACTGTATTCAAATGTATAACAATGCACATGCATCAGCTGATTTCCTGATGAGAAACAGCCTTTCCTTGGATTCTTCTGTCACCACGTTGGATTCCCTCGTACGGGTACACACACATACACATACACACACACACACACGCACACACGTACACACACATTTACATTCCACCACTGGGGAGCCAACACTGAGAAGAGTCTTGACGCATGTCTCCCTCTTCTCTTGAGTGGCGGAGGCTCAAGACTAGCTGTGCTTGAAGCCCTGAGAGGATGAGAAGTGACACGTTGTTTGATCAATGTTGTAATGTATGGTGGAGCAAGTCCATTTTTGGCTTTAAAAGCAAGAGTTAAGGAATTGAACTTAACACGAGCACCACAGAGAGCCAGTGGAGGTTCCTTAGTAAAGGTGTGGTGTGAGTGAACTTGGGAATGTTGAACACTAACCTGGCAGCTGCATTCTGAATCAGCTGAAGTGGTTTGGTTACCTTCTGTGGAACACACACACACACACACACAGACACACGCACGCACACACACACACACACACAGACACACACAAACATTCCTTCATTATGTGATAATGCAGTATGACAGTCTTAGACAGGCTCAGACTCTGTGAGGGGAGTGAATAATCTCCTTTTCTGAAGTTTTAGAGGAAGAGGAGGGAGATGCTGGTGCTGATGCCAGAGGGCCTCCACTCGGGAGTCTTCCGAAAGGACACACTGTTCCCTCTGCCAGCGCCAGTCTAGGGAAAGCTAAACAAAAGGTGTATGCGTGTGTGTGTGTGTGTGTGTGTGTGTGTGTGTGTGTGGCAACGAAATAACCCATATTTTGCTCCTTTTACAGTTTTCTTAAAGTAAAGAACATTAAAGATTTGAAATACACAATACACACCATTCCATACAGTCTATATCTAAAACTGATCATGAGTGTGAATCACTTAAGAATGGCCCACTTTATTTACATATTTACACATGAAATTGCTTTTGTTTTCATAGAAATTGATGTGTTATGTATACTATATACATCAAATTTAATGAAGCAGTTAAAACTTAAATGGTCAAATGAAACTGAAACACAATTTTCTAGAAACATAAACTACTACTAAATACTGTATAACATCATTTTTGACCAATAAAGACTTTTATTTTTGGCTTTTCTGCAAAATAGACATCAGCAAACTCTAACAGGTTAAGCCACAAAAACAGTCCGTCTTGAATTCCCTATGATTGTGATGTTACAATCATGACCAGTCGTGCTACAGGCTAAAGTAGGTGAGGACACGTATTCATGTTGAAGTAATAAGCAATCTTGTTCCTGCAGACCATGAGCAATGTTGTTACTGGAGCAGAGGTACTGGAGTGGAAGATGTGGGATTTAACCTTTTTTATTCATGTGTTAGGTCAGACAGGTTTTTGACTGGTGCAAGAAAACCAACCAATCAGGACAGAGGTTATTTGCTTATTTATTAGCCTTAGAGACATTGTAGCGAAAACAGTCTCGTTAATTATGAGATAAAGAAGGTTGGAAAGTGGTAATGAAAAAATAAATTATAAATGTTTCTATGCCTGAAAACCAAATGTTATTTCTTAAACTTTTAAAGAGGAAAAAATAAAATAGATGAGAAAGTTTGACAGATCTAGTTTTGCATTCCAGTAAACCAAACATTACTGTGTGATGGCCTCCCACTGAGCTGAGCACAAAACCTGCTGCTGGGCATCACCGCCCTTTTCATCTGTATAGGCCAAACGTACAGCAGATGTGTCTGTGTGTGTGTGTGTGTGTGTGTGTGTGTGTGTGTGTGTGTGTGTGTGTGTGTGTGTGTGTGTGTGTGT
>JBBJLR010018758.1:0-13273 GCA_037577145.1 Brachypetersius gabonensis
CAAAATTAAAAGAAATAAACATTTGAAATACATCAGTCTGTGTGTAATGAATGAATCTAATATACAAGTTTCACCTTATGAATGGAATTACTGAAATAAATCAACTTTGTCATGATATTCTAATTTTATGACAGCATAATTTTATGTAAATAGCATGATGAGACTTTTCTCAATGAGCCACAGAGCAACACAACATTCAACAAAGTGCAACTGACAGCAGAAACAACACAGACAACACAATAAATAGACAGAATAATCTAACCGTACTGTAATGTAACCGTAAACCTTCCAGAATGTCCAGTTTTGCACCATAAGTATGATTAGTGTACAGGAGGCAGTTACAGCATTGAAAAGTTCAAGGGAAGACAGAAACAATACAATAAATAGACAATATAGCAGTTTAACAGTAGTGTGACTGAGTAAGTCAGAGACTATACAGAACTAGACAACACAGGAGTGTTACAGTAAAGTAGAAAAGGGATGTAAACCGCCCAGAATTAGTAATATTGCACCACATGTACAATATTGCACGAGTAAGTGTGAAAATGATATATGCTTCCAGAATCAATAATAATATTGCACCATACTTAAAATATTGCACAAGGAGGGAGTGTAATTATAGCTTATCAAATCAAATAACAGGTCATAAAATTACCTGTAATGGTGATAAACAGAAGTTAAAATGCAGGTGCTTTTGAAAGTCCAGAGTGTAATATGAGAGGTGTTTGAGGTATAAGGTGGGGTAGTTCACTGGAATGTACTTGGTTAGGCAGGGAGTAGGTATTAATGCTCATTCAGAGTTCTGATGCCCTGCTGTATGTAACTGCTGCACAGACAAAGTTTGCAGTTTATGCAAAATTAGAATGGTGAATAAAAGTATGTAAAGAGGCTAAACATGTCCTGGTGGTTTGTCCGCATTGGGGTGGGGATGATTTTTTGAACTGCTGCTCTAAACCACAGCTGACTTTAGATGTTAACTGCAACTAAACCACTGGTGTTGAAGGTCAGAGTCAGCGACTGGAACCAGTCTCCGCTCCTGGCATCCTCTCGCTGGTGCTCAACATTATGTGCGCAGCCCTCAATCTCATTCGGGGCGTCCACCTCATTGAGTACACCTTCCAGGTAATCTCCTACTTCACCTGAAGTTACAGTGGTTCAGTCGTATAAACATTTGACATCACTGATGTTATTCTGTTTTCACAGGACGATTACGAAGGAATATGGAATGTAGTGGCGTTTCTTTTGGCATTTGTATGTTGTGTTTGCCAGGTAAGTTGTTTCCTATTTGGTACATACACTATAATGATAAATACATGATTTAGACCCAATGTGTCCCAATACATTTGTCCATAAAGTATACATGTATCACAGATAACCAATCATCAGTAGCGTACATTGGGGATACAATGACCTTGTAGCGGCACTCATCGTAAAACTTTGTAAGTTCATGAAGCTTATCTGTTGCTGCGCAATTTACCCTCTACTTTGTACATCAGTGGCATGATGTTCGACTAACGCATCATTCCCAGCACAGTCATAACATATGGTAGGATGGTAGTGCCCATGGCACTGGTGTGTGTGTGTCCACCAGTCAAAAATATCCAGCCATCAGTGGTCTTGTGGTCAAAACTGGCAAGAATGACTACATGAAAAAAAGATGCTTTAATGCAATGTTTCTCTAAGAATGGGACGCAGCCCCCTAGTGAGCCATAAAGGTACTGCAGGTGGGCTGAGAGAGGCCATTTACATGAAACTGCTTTTTTAGTGCTCAATTTATTTTGAACTAATTAACTAATTATGTAATCAAAACTAATAAAAATAAAAGCCATGGGGGTTGAATTACATGTGAACTGCTTTGATCCAGAATGTGTCTTATATCTCGTCAGTCGGAACTATAAGAGTTATGATTAAAGGTCTGGCTTGGCCACTTAAGAGCCACTTAACTGGTCCACTGTATTCTTAACTTTGGGAATGACTGATCTAATGATGCACCTTTAAAAAGTAGGGGTGGCTAATAAGTGTTGTTGTACCTGATAGACTCATACCTGCATCACACAGTGCCATGCCATTACCATGGTCCCCTCACCCAAATAACCTCTGATCATGAATGGTCTTGTGGTGGTCCCTTTCTATTGTTGGACGGAGTAAAAAGGGGGTGATAAATACTTTACAATACAACTATCCTTATAAAGTGTTCATCATTTGTTTATTATTGGTTATTAATTAGTAGTCAGAAGCTGTGCTGTTTTCATGCATGACTATAACAGGCCACTTTACTTTATTTATCTTCCACACAGTGTCACCTTTACTTGTTCCACTCCTCCCTGAAGAAGCCCAAGTCCTTCACCCTCCTGATCCTGATCATTCTATGCAACCTGTTCCTGTTCGGCCTGAGGAACGTGTGGCAGCTTGCCTTCCACATCTCTGTGGCGTGTTTATCCACGCTGCTCTGCCTCGACCGCAAGCTACTGGACAGGTGCACAGACCTTGGAGTGTGAGTTTACACACACACACACAGCTTCTTCTGGAGCTGCTTCTCAGTAGTCTTTAGACAAAACACGTAACCACGTCTTGTCCTGGTTTACCATGAGCTGGTCTCTGTGGAGTAAGACATAAAGAACAGATGTACTGAGTGGACAGTAGTAGCTGGTCACTTTGAAAGTACACCTAAACAGTGTATTCGCACATCCATTTCCAACAGAAGACCACCTTTAGAGACTGAAGATGACTGACAACGGCAAAAAAGTGTCTGAATGTTTCAACGACCAATAGTTGAAACATCAAAATTTTTTTTATTTATTTAAGCATAAGCCTGTCACTACTGACTTTGTATAACAACAGTTTTAACAATTAGTCGATAAATCTTTATACCCAACAGTAAAATTAACTGTTAAATTATATACATTTTACTGAAAAAAAAGATAAGCATATATGCCCCTAAAAGTAAAGCTATGTGACAAAAAAGGCAAAATTTAGGGGTGCTCTGCAGTTCCTACTGTAAGGAAAACTAGTCATGACTTGATTGGTAACTGATCAAAAATCATTTTTTTTACATTTTAGTTTATATTAGTCTTCATAGCAGTGTCGATGTTTAATCATTTCTCAGTTTTTGACTACTTTGTGCAAAAAGGCATCCTAGTTAAAGATTTTACTCCAGGTTTTTGATATAAAGATTTTTTTTCCCTCATGAATCAAAGGTAAAAATACTTTTCAGGACATGTTTTGAATGTAGTAAGGTTAAGAAACCAATAAAGGGATGCACGTTGTAAGGGGTTGAGTTTAAATGATTAGAGTCACTACTAGCACAATAGGAGACACGGCATCAAGCTTGCATAAAGTGACGTTTTTAAGTAGAAGTAAAAGTCGATGGGTTTTTTTTTTCGTTTTTTTTTTTTCGTAAGTCTTAATTAGATTAAGCAGCCGACAGCTTAGGCTCTTTATCAGCTGACATACATCCATCATAGGACTTTTTTCCAAAAGCTTTTTTTGCACTAAATCATTGTTTACAGATGAACAGAAAAGTTGCGTTATTGTATGTTTGTGTAAGACTTTTTTTTTTGGGTTTGATTTGTAGCTAATGGTGTTTTAATAAGGAACAGCATCTTAATATTTAAATCTGTGGGTAATTCGTATGATGAAGAAAGAATAAGCCACTGCAGTGTTCATCAGGGTCCATCCTATACATGGATGACTGATAATATCGGCCAAAAATTGACGACTTCTGCTTGTATGAACATTGCTGCCAAAACGTTGATGACATTTTTGGGTCATGGCATCATTGAAATTTGGATTTCTACTCATACGTTACGGTAGAACCCTGTTGTTTAACTGGGGAACCGTATTTCACTGTATTACAGCAGTACAGGTTAAATTTGAACCCAAACATCGTAACAAAAACAGCATGTTAAACATACAAAAATAATTCTGAAGTGAATGAATGAAAAATACATTAAAAAAATTGGCAAATATAAGTAATAAACAAATTAAAAATGCAATTTTTAAACAATTGGGAACTGACTCCTATCCGCCAATAAAGCACTGTTTAACTTACTGGAAATTACGGGAACATAAAATAAAAACAAATATATAAAATATAAACATTGTATCGGCCGATTTTGTCAGTTATTAGGATTTTTTAACTTCTAAAATCATATCGGTCTGACCCTGGTTTTACACTGAACAGAACGTGTTTATCTTTATGCACTTAGAACTAAACTGAGTCATATCACAAATATGGGGTTTAAAGTAAACCTCATTAAACTCCAGTTCATGAATGTCATTTTATCTTTCTGACCTTTTCCATGTTCACAGATGGGCCGTACAGAATAAGCTTAGTTTTTATCACTCTGTAAATGTAGTGACAGTTAGCATGTAATGCTACATGCTTCAATATTTAATATAGCATGTGGTGCTATATGTGGTGAAGTGACTGATGGCAATGCC
Organism: Brachypetersius gabonensis; assembly: GCA_037577145.1. NCBI lineage: Eukaryota > Metazoa > Chordata > Actinopteri > Characiformes > Alestidae > Brachypetersius > Brachypetersius gabonensis. The sequence goes on from JBBJLR010018758.1 coordinate 4,444, forward strand.
TTATTAGTACAGTATGATTCGCATATTAAAAAATGAATTTCAAAGTTTTTGATGTACAGAAATCTCCCAAACTCAAAGGGCTCAGCTTCCAAAAAACAATATCAAATTTGAAATGTTGACTATTGTGGTTTAATATCAGGATTTAAACATTTTAATCTGACGTGAAAATTTTACAGCAAAACATTTTGAACTCTGCGAATGCATATCTGCTCATTATTCAAATCCGTGATTCTTAAAGTACTGTGTATGTTGAGATAAAGTATTTTTATAATCTGACTTTTTCAATGTTTAGATGTAGTATATAGAGTAGAGGACTGAACTAATTAAGGTTGAGCTGCACAAATGTACTGCAAGGAAATGTTCAAACAGTTTGCATTTTAGAACTCTTGATGTAGATGATGTACAAAGTTTATTATTTTGACCTTAAAATTTATTGTTTTAATATTCATAAATGAAGGTATGTTTCAGAAAAGAGTCGAGACGCTGAAGGAGCACAGATGTGTCTCTAAAACATCTTTATGATGATGATGATGAGATTTTATTTGTCGAACATCCAGTCATAACATAATCTTCATGCAATGTAATGGGCCAAATTATGAAACTAATATATATGTATGTGTGCAAATACACAGCTCTGGAAAAAACATGAGAGCACTGCAGAAATGTTCAGTTTCTCAGGTTTGATCTTTTATAGCTGCAAGTATTGAACTGAACAGCTTTGCCTTAGTTTTTAAGAACTGCTGACAAAATTTCTCTTAATTTCTAAATGAAAATATTGTTCTTTAAAGCATCTTCAAAACATCAGAATAAGAGAAATGATGCAGTGTTTACAGAATTGAATAATTCGAAGAAAACAAATCTCTTGTTCACTCAAACAAAATGGCAATAATTACCTTTGATGAACTTCTAGTAGTGTTTTACCATTCAACTGGCCTCATAGCGCGAGGAGAGTGTTGATTACAGCAGTGTTTTGATACTTTTGTGCTTGTGTAGGAATTTAACAGACACTGGCATGGAATGGTTGTCATACTCATAGACATGCTTTCTCATGCATAGAGTGGTCTCTTACTTTTTTCCAGGGCTGTATATATAAATATATATTTGTGTACATGTAAATATACAGTACTGTGTAAAAGTCTTAGTCACCTATTCAAATTGTTTAGACATTTTTTTATTTGTCTTTCTACTACCAAAGTTAACATTCGAAAAAAAATGCAAATAAACAGTTAAGTAGTAAAAAGTATAAAGCTTTGTTTGTAAAAGTAGTTGATATTGTGTGAGCTGGTGAGGAGAACACGGATTTGGTTCCAGATTTGTCCTCGGTTCCTCGCGGAGAGGAGGAACTTTTGTGAAACTCCATCAGCAGCTCCTGATTTAATTTACTGAGTTAAACCAGGTTTCTGATGGAAACTACAAGTAATACTGGACTTCCACAAAGAACACACAGATACACTGTTCATACAATCACTATTTACTAATCTTATTATCTTAGTGTAATCTTATTGGTATTTAGTCTATTCAGGTTTATTTGGTATATTTAGTAATATTCATGTGAAAAAAGAGCACACAGATCACATGAATGTTTTTTAAATATTGTTTTTGTTGGTGCCGAAGACTTTTGCACAGTACTGTATATAAATGATATACAAGGTTGTGTTCCAGCAGTGACTGTGCACTTATCTGCCTGAGCGTTTTTATGAACCGCCATAATCCAGAATTTTCAGAAACCAAATAATCTTAATGTGCTTTCTGATCGTTTAGACAAAACATCCAATGTGCTTCAGCCAAGTTTAAGTTAGCAGATTACAGATTTTGTTTAGACTATAAAGGTGAATTTCTCTCTAGAACAGTTCCTACCCACAGTGTTTAACCGGCCATTTCAACAAGTGACATTATTTTACAGGCTAAACCACAGCAGCTCATTAACATCCAGTTTGAAAGTTTTACTGCGGAGAGCGAATTAGGCTGATGTTTAAATCTTGGCGTCCCCGGCAGAGACCGATCCACTCAGCTGCTCTGAGAACAGACGCCGCTTGTTCACTGTGCTGCCAAAATACAAACACACACACACTGCTCTGCTTTTCATTCCTGCAGTAAAAAAATAACCCACTTTTCATTCCTTGAGTGGAGACACTTTCAAATTTTGCTATGACCAAGCATATCATCCCTGTCCAAAAAAACCGCATAACTTTATAGGAGAAGGCAAAAAAAACTTGCAGTGTAAGCTAATGAGGTTTTCTTCCCAGTGACTTTGGAACATTTCTAATAAAAAGCTAAAGGCAGCTGCTGTGTGTGAATGATAAAGAAAAACTGACATTTTTTTGTTGGTTTTTTTTTTTTGGACAACGGCAATATGCTTAACCAGCAATCCTGCCCAAACGTGCTCCATGTTTTCTGGATTTGAATGTGTGGGTGTCAGTAAGATTTGTATGTGAGATTCTGTTTTCTAATAGAATTGTAGTCATTAAACCAAACGAAAGGCGTCCGACAGCTACCGCAACTGTAATGAAACATCAGGTTTTTGTTATGAGATGCTATTAGGGGTCTTTACAGTGGCTTCATACATGGAGATGTATTTGTGGTGTATCAAGCACTATTTTATCATGATTTGTGAAATAAATGATCAAAAAGAAAAAGGTCACTGTTTTTTCTCCTCAAAAAAAAAAAAAGATCTCACTCAGACCTGTTTCACTGGATTTGCAATGTGGAATAAAATCTGTTATAATTTATAATTAATATTGGTTCTTTTTTGAAGCCTCTTATACACAGTCATATGCAAATGTCCTGGCACCCCTGATAAAAAGTTTTGATGACTTGAAACGTGAAAAGGAGACTTTTCCTGGTATTTTTAAGTACAGGCTCTATTTATTTAACATGCTGGAGAAACATGAAACATAAAATGCATTGTGCAAAACCATTGCACCAGCCAAAGTAACATTTAGCAAATATGTTCTCTGTGCAGCGCTGTGGAGAAATTTCCACTCAAAAAATCAACTAAATGTACTTTGACCAGTGGTGCCAAAACATCTGTTTCATCACAAACCTTCAGTTTTTTTTCTTTGTTTTTATTTACATTATTTGTATTTTTACACTGAAAAAAACCCCTGATTGATCGTAGTACACTGAGCTGTGACTGTTTCTGCCCTCTAATTTGCTTTCATCCTCCATAGTAAGAGAATTTGCTTAGTTACTTTTATTATTGCAGGTCATTGCATATTTGAATTTTTTTAGCTGTTGTAATATTTTATGCACTGATGCAGTGTGTGGTCCTCCTGGTTTTGCGGTGCTTGTACCTGACCACTAGGGGGCTCCCTGAACCTATACTTCCATTTGTACTACACTGATCAGCCTCAACATTAACACATCTGTAGGTGAAGTGAAGAACATTGAGTATCTCATTACAGTGGCACCTGTCCAGTGGTGGGATATTAGACAGTCAGTTCTTGAAATTGAGAAAAAATGGGTAAGTGTGAGAATTTGAGACACTTTGGCCAGATTTTGACGACTGAGTCAGAGCATCTCCCAAATTAGGTGTTTTTGGTAAACAGTGAACAGTTTCTGCCAAAAGTGCACTACGGAAGGACAACCAGTGAACCGGCGACAGGGTCATGGCCGCCTGAGGCTCATTGACGTCGGTGGGGAACGGAGGCTAGCCTGGCTGGTCTGATCTTACATAAGAGCTACTCTGGCACAAAAAGAGCTAAACTGCACAAAAAGCTGAAAAATACTAAGATAGAAAGGTATCAGAACACAGTGCATGCGAGCTTGCTGCTTATGGGGCTGTGTAGCTACAAATCAGACTACAAGGGAAGCTCCACTTCCTCTACTATGTCAGAAAATAAATGCTCAGATATGCGTATTTATATTGGTTTTAATAAAAGTGCGCTAGAACGTGTTCAACTTCATGACTAGCTCGTTCAGAATCAGGTATTTCTTGTAGATTGTTTAACGCGGTTTCCTTGTCATACATTTCTGTTTAGCATATTGGAGTAAATCCTCGTGAAGCGCAGCTTCACTGGTGCTCTATGGCCACTGCAGAAAAGCTGAACGGTTATTGGATAAATGACCAATCACTGTGACTTCCAGGGAAGCTCAGCTTCCAGTGAATGCAGCAGTGGGCGGGCGCTGTGCTGCTGCATGATGATTGAAGGAGCTGTCCAAAGGGCGGAACCCATTTTTGATTGACAGCATGTTTTAAGTATACACCAGCAATTCAGAAATTCAAGTTCAGTCCCATGCAGATATGCAGGTGAAGTTGTACGACACACTGCTGCACTCTGTGTTGTTTCCTGGTGATATAAACCATTTTTGGTTTGTACAAATCATTCTATATAAAAAAATGTAATTAAAGTAGCTCGTGGGGAAACTAGCCAGCTAGCAAGCTGTGCATAATGGCAGATGGTGCTAATATTGTTAAACTGATTTTGGCAAAACCATTTAATAGTCTTCCTTACGAGAGACTCGTAAGCAGGGCAAACCAACACCCAAGATTGATCTGGTGCAAAAATCAGGAAAAAATAACAGGTCTTTTCAGCTTTCCTGGTATGACGAGGTGAGCTGGCTGACTGGAAGTGCTGTGACAAAGAAAGTGTACTGTTGGCCTCTTAATAAAACCTTCTCAAAATATATGTACAAATAACAATGCATTTTTATGATTAAGGCCTAATAATGAGCTTCCCCTGTTTCAAAGGGCACTGGAAAGTGCCTACAGTGGGACCATGGAGCAATGGAAGAAGGTGACCTGGTGGCTGAGCATGTGAGTGTCGCATACTTGGGAAAAATATGCACCAGGATAAACCATGGGAAGAATGGTTGGAGGTGGAGGCAGTGTGATGCTCTGGGCAGTGATCTGCTGGGAAACATTGGGTCCTTCATTCGTATGGATGTTAATCAAGTCATGTTGATTTCTGTAGCCCATTATCACAAAGGTCATTCAATGTGCTTCACATAAATAGAATAAAAATATTATGCATAGAAAATCAATAGAAGAAGTTTAAAAGTGCAATGTAAGTGCACACAGAGACCACCTACCTAAACACTGTTGCAGACCAAGTTCCCTGATGGCAGTGGCTTCTTTCAGCAGAATCACACACCCTGCAGTTTGAGGAACACAACAAAGAGTTCAAAGCACTGACTCGCCCTCCAAATTCCACAGATCTTGATTTGACTGTACATCTGTGGGATGTGCCGGACAAACTAGTTATGACTTAAAGGATCTGTTGCTAATGTCTAATTTCCAGATCCCACAGCGCACCTTCAGAGGTCTTGTTGAATTCATAGGATGACCTACACGATATGAGGCAGGAGGTTAAGACTGATCAGTTAAATTGTTGCACTATATTTTAGGATTGAATGTGAAGTATGGTAGGTTTAAAAATTAAATTGTGTGAGTAACTAATGTTACAGTGAGTCCCTTACTCATATCATGTTTCAACTAATTTGTCCCTTTTGCTACATTTTAGAGTCACACAAAACAACTCTCACAAAAACTAGGAAACAAGAAGAAAAGTGGGCCCTTGAGATTGAAGCAACTGATCTGTCTCCTGGGAATAAATAGGATCCTGTTGACCCCAATTTAAATAAGTCAGTAATTAGCAGAGGCTCAGAGACATGCTGCTGCATGCTGAGGATCAGATTTTAGAAAACGTTGGTACGACTCCAGTTTAACTGTGTTGCTCCGGCATGCAATGTGGGAAGCAGCTTAACTAAAATTGCACAAAAAAAAAAAAAGAAAATAATGCAAAAGAAAATAAATGCTGCAAGATAGAGTTGATACTTTGGGGGACCAGGAGGAAAACTTTCTGGGCATTAAACTACTACTGGCAGCCCCGCTAAAATAGAATTGGGACACTGATAAGGGACAGTCACCTGATTTTGTTCACCAAGTTTCCTGTTTCCACCTCGAGCACTCTAGCGCCAGCAGTGGGTCAAAGTTGAAGGTGCATTTACACATGTAACTAATACCACTGGATTCTTTGGCTCAAGCCAAGTTCAACAGAAATCTTTGGAGTTTTAAAATGAGTTCTTCACTGCCAATCAAAGTACATTATAACTGCACCACACATCAGTCTAACTGCTTGCTGCTCAGCTCATTTGATTTAAGTTTGTCATGAGGGAACAAGCGAGCAAAGCATTAAAAAGACAATTCGTTTTGCATTATGTCATTTAATGCGAAACAATGCCTTCCCTCGTCCTTGTGCTCTATTGTTTAAAAATGGGATACAATATAAGAATAGCTTGGGTAAGGCACAATATCAGGCAGCCAATCAAAGCAAAGCTTTCAGTAAAAATGTCTAGAAATATTTTAAATAACTGTATACCTGGAACATGTTTATATTGACTCTATACAATAATTTCATGTGATGTTTTTTCAATGTTGGACAAATCGAAATAAAGCCCACTGTAAACATGTCTAGAAACAGATTGAATGTCTATAATGTTCATACAATAACTGGATAACAAGAAATGTTCATGTTGACTGTATTTAATGTTGATTTCATGTCAGATTTTTTCACTGTGTGGAAAATGTGACGCTGTTCAATGTACAAAAGTCAATCGACAGGATTAATATCTGCTGGATCTGCATTGGGCAATGATTTCTGCCTGTTTTTCTGTACCTACAAAAGAATCTTCAGACTCACATACCATAGACGTCAGGGGGAAGTTAAGGAATTGTGATGAGGCAAAATGTAACTATGTATCATGAATACAAATCTACAACCACACACTCTCTTAAACCTGAGTGATGTCTGGAGGTGTACCCACCTAGTGGAGTTTTGCCTCTGACCAGAAGAGACTGAATGATTAAACCAGCATCCAAAAGCAGGACCCTGGAGTAATCCAAACGGAGGTCGAGTGGGTCTCTTGTTGAGTAATGCCCCAGGGTCTGGACAGGCAGGACTTTTTTTGGCTGTGCTGTGAGCGGTCTATCAGGAGAGGTGATGTGTGACTGATAGTCCAATTGACTTTTGCTGAAATCCCGCAGCTCAAGAAGTTAAAAGTGGATGGAAGTTTACACATGGGGACCTGCTGGTCTGTCTCATTTCAGAGTGTAAATAAAGAAAAGAGAGGATCACACACAGGTCCTGATCCCACTCTTGGCCGGATAGCGCCTGCAGTCTTATACCTCTGTCTGTAAGAGGATTGTCCAGAGTCTCCAGGGGTTCACAATGACATACAGGATCACTGCACAGTACCAGCAGAGACTGTGGACTGCTGCAGAATCCAGGAAGTCCTCTTTACAGGATTTTCAGTTTAAGCAACTTCAGCACTAAGAGGTCATAATACAGCAGTGAGAGGCACACAAATTGTGACAGTGATGGAAAATGTAATTATATATTGCATATTCAATAAAAATGTATATTTTGCAAAAATAAAAATTGCCGGACGGTTTTTGATTTGGACCCACGGCTCTAGGAGAGGCCTTTCACTGTGCACCAGCTTTACATTATCTAAACGGGGTTCCTCACATTGCATTTATGAAGAGACATCAATTGAAAAGTTCTTTATGGAACCAAAGGTGGTTCTTCAATGCCATCAAGCCAAATAGTCATTATTGGCCACAAAATGAACATGACGCCTACAAGTTATACAGATGTGCAGAAAAGGTTCAGTACCTTAACATGTGGAAAAGGATTTATGAATGTATTCCTGGAACTAAATTAATAGCAAATATATTTTATATATGTGTATATTTATTTCTATTTTCTACTGATTAAAAACATTCATTTTATATTTTTTATAAGATTTTTATGTTTGTTCCAAGCACATTGCTCACTGTTGGCCGGGTTAAAAGCAGATGCTCAGAAGCTTTCTTTTTTAGCAGGTAAGAAATAAAGTTTTTTTATTTTTAGCTTTCTGTGGTAATTATTTGTTGCTTTATGGTCTTATGTCATATTAAAGCATTTATGTTAAACAAACTGTGAAAAACAGTGAATATTTATATTTCTTTAGTCATAACCGATGTTGCTAACATTAATCTGTGATATAAATGGCTTTAACTTCTTAAAAAATGGGCCAGTGTTGGAAATCTGTGAGTGTGTTCAGGTGACAGCCTCTAACAAAACTGAGCAGAGTGGATTTACTAGCTGGAGTAGAGAATTTGTTCAGGGTTTGGTAGCCATTTACTTCTAGAAGAACTCTGTTCTACCAGTAAACAAAGTCTTTTTGGATGCTTCTGTTCAAATGAATGTTTTTGCAAAAGCTTCAAAAATTCACAAACCACAGAAAACATAACACAAACACAACAGAATTTAAAAGTACTGATGGATTAGTCTGAGTCGACGGCCTCTCTGGGCATGCACTCGTTTATCCTCCTCTCAGAGCTGAACAGATTCTCTTTCTCTCATCCAGAGCCAGTTCATGGGGTCTCTTGCTATTTTTCCTGTCATAAATATGATAGAAATGGGTCTAAAAGTATGTTAAAAAAAAATATTTTTCTATTATTTCAAACAAGATTTACCTTTTTTGGACACTAGAAAAAGGTCCTACACATACAAAAAGCTTGTACCAGCATATTTGTGGTTTTGTTTTTGGATTTTTATTACTATTTTGTAGTAATAGGGATATAGTTGTACTTAACGTTTATGGTGTCGCCAGCTTGGGACAGTCGATACTACAGTGCAACAGTTTAAGAAATGTATACTGTTTAAAGGAGGCTGGATGGGACTATAAGGATGAAGTTATTTTTTGCTGTGTGTTGTTGTTTGGAAATTAAAGGAAAGAGACATTGGGAAAAGAATTCAGGAAAAAGTAAATAAAACACAATAAGTACACCGTCTACATGGAGTGATTGGACAGGCTTTTGAACAGGCTCTCATTCATATATATA
>JBBJLR010018766.1:0-13273 GCA_037577145.1 Brachypetersius gabonensis
ATAGAACTAGCTTCATCACAAACACTGTACCTGCAGGAAACACTAAACACAGATCTGAGATCAGCAGGAAAAACACTACAGAACACACAGAAACTGATCTCTGATGATTTTGACCTGTGTAATTAACCTTGAACTGCTGCAGTGTTTGTGTAAAGTTTCTACATGGCATTGACTTTCCAGGGTAAAATGGAAAGCTGTAACTAATGGCCTGAATCCAGGAACACTGGTATTGACTGACAGTTTGGTTCACAGTGTGACAGAGATCAGACAGTCTGACAGATGACAGTATTTTTGCACCAACAAGGAGATTCAAAGCAAAATCTAAAGAAATGAGTGAACACACCACAGCACACAGTGTGAACGCCACCAAATTCTTCTCTGGATTTGATCCATTTAATCTATTTAAGCCATTCAGCAAGTGAAGCAGAGGGCAGCCAGGAACACAGCACCCGGGGAGCAGTGTGTGGGGATGGTACCTTACTTAAGGGCATCTCAGTGGTGCCATTGGCAGTCCTGGGATTCAAACCCATGACTTTCTGATCGCAGGAGCAACTGCCTAACCACAAGGCCCCACTACCTGTCTCCATTTAAACTGAGTCTAATGGGGGTTTTCCACTGACTGGTACCAGCTCGTTTTGGTTCAACTCTACTCACTTTTTTTGCTTTTCCAGAACTAAAATCTGGTTCCTGGTTCCATTCTTGGTACCACCTTGGCCGAGGTTCCAAGCGTGCTGAACCGATACTAAATGATGATGTGTACATATTGGAGGTTACTGATTGGTGGTCACTATGGTTCGCCAGTGTTGTTGACTGAACGTTAACGTTAGTGTTAGCCTAATGTTGCTTCTTTAAGGCAATTGTCTCCGTTTTGAGGCAAATAAGAAATAAAACCCCTCTGATTTCATCCATGCTGGTGATTGTAATGATGCCGGGTTGTTTACCTCAGCTTAGAACCTCCGCTGGCGCTGCTGTTTAGAATGTTTGGTCGCTATAGCAACCAGTTGTAGTGGAAAACTGTAGGTCCGAAACCAAACTGAACAGTGTAGAACCGAACTGAACTGAACCGAGCTGGAACCAGTCAGTGGAGAACCCCCTAAAAATGTGCAAAGTGACCCAGTATGATTTTTCATTGGAGAGTCTCTCCAGTTGTTGTATTGACATCTTTTTTTCTTTTTTTTATTAAATCCATATCCAACTTTGAAGCCGAGCGCAGTATCTGGACATTATAAAGCAGCTCATTCCCACAGTCAGTCGGTTTTTGCTCTGGTGTTGTGTAACCTGTGTAATTTAACTGTGCAAATTAAACGGCTGCAGTGCTGAAACATGTCCACCTTCTGAATGGCAACCATATGTGCAACTTAACCACCGTAGTTAAGAACGAAGACCTGGTTTTACTAAACAGATTTGAATGTTTAGCCTAACAGACCTATGTATTCTGTTCCAGTATAAAACTCTTGTTTCAATGGAAACTTTCCGTCTCACAATGACCTTTTTGACACTTTAAGGAAACACACCCCTTTTTACACACAAACTATCCACGGTGGCATGAAAAAACACTTATTTACCAAAAAAAAGGCCACTTTTAGTGAAGGAATTAGTTAAATAAGCTCTGTATAGTCCCCACTGTCACCTAAATGCAAAGGTAAACCCTACAGAAATATGAATTATTAAAGCATAAAAGTCAAAGTCACGTTGACTGTTTAAACGCAGCAACGCAGTTCATTTGCGGACCAGATGCCCACATATTTATGAGGTGACATGCTCATTAAGTTTAATGAAAAACACGGCAGCGTCTAGAGAATAACACAAGAGCGCGGCCCGTTTTCCCTCGTCTGGGCCGACAATGAAAGAATGAGGTCATTGAAGAAGGTGATGCTGAGGAGCTTTGGGCTGTAAAACACGGCTGCTGTGAGTAAAGAGCCAAAGATTTCTGTAAATTTATACACTGTGCATTCACACCCCAGCATGCTCTGCATTTAATTCGGCTGTATTTTATGCTTTATGAACCCATTATATCTCAGAAGAGCATTACTTACTCAATAATTCACTTGAAATCTGATCCAAAACTGCCTAAACACAAAGTCTAAGTCAGAAGAGGAATAGGGAATTGGTGACAGAATAAGTAATATTAACTAAATGTGTCGAAATGGTGGTTTAATGGGGTATTAATCCACCAATCTACCAATTTAAAAAAATTCACATGCGCTACAGAGAGCACACATAGGGAGTTTAGAGCGAAAAAAATAAAATCTAAATATTATCATATCTAAATATGAAATGTATCACATTTTTTTTTTTTCCAGTATGTTCAGTCCAGCAAATGAACAATAATTACATTTTTTAAAAAACTGGAGAGGATATGTGTGTATTCACAGTCAAAAGTCCAACAAAAACTTATTTTAAAGCACTTTTATTTTAATGGAAGGGACGTTTACGTAAGAAAATCCCTCATCCTCGGGTCATTTGCGTACACTGAATAATTTGTTGCCCATGAAGATGATGTAAACCATACGCCTGCGGCATCTCCTGCATGGAAAAATCCAGAAGAACAGCTGACTGTTTTCCACAACCAGCACTAAATCACCCGATGATGGAATGTCTTGTGGAATGGTGTTGTGCCCAGTAGAGGCTTCTATCGACATTTTGGTCTCAGGATTACTTCCAGATCTTCCCATGATCTCACCTGATCAGTTTTTAAATTACACACTTGTATATATGTATAGGTTGTTGCCCCTTGCTTCATCAACAATAACAGTTAAGAATATATTAGGGGAAATACAGAAGCTATAAATTTTACCCTGTTAAACAGAACTAACTCTGAGGAGAACCACTGCCACCATCAGGGCTCCAGGTGAAAATTTTATTTTATTAAATATCCAAATAAAGGATCAACTGAGAAATAACCATCTCCTTGGTCCTTCTTCTCCAAGTTTTTGATGAATTAGATCAGAAGTCTGGAAAGGGCACCATGGTCAGAGTGTCATTTCATGTGGACCTGATTTGGATTGTATTCCTGCTTGAAGATCCAAGTTTCCCAGTTTTACAGCCTCAGAGAGACTATATACAATGTTTGAGAACTTCCTTTTGTGTCTTAGTGAGGTTCTCTTGAAGTTTGAGAAAGTCAATATCCATCACCATTTAGAAGAGCTGAATTTCTTTCTTGGTGGTTCTTGGGTGTTTTCTTGGATGATTGTCTTTAATTCTTAATTCTTTTATGTCAAATCTACCTCTGGGATTTGTGGTGTGTATGCCTCTTCCACCATTCTCCTCAACTTTCATTGAGCCAACACCTGAGTCCAGGTTTAACAGTCTCTGGTTACATATTGTAGATGAGTGATCTCAGACCTGCAGCTATGTTCATGACTAGTTACGAGATTTTAAACAACTTCCTGCCTATGTCCTGACATCTGTTCTTCAGGGAAGTAGAAAGTGATTTGCCAGCAAGTGTAAAACTGCAAGATGTTTAAGAGTATGACGTAATACACTTTAATTCCACAAGTATCTAGATTTTCCCTATAATAATTCCAGCTACTTTAACAAGGGTCCTATTTCTGAGACACATGGCTTTTATAATCTCCTTAGAAATGCACAGAGCAATAGAAGGGGATGCTCTCTATGAGCTCCACACGATCCCAAGGTTGTCATCTAAATAAACCCAATAAAAACTCAATACATATATACTGGGTATAAATACCGTAGATAAATAACTTACAATTTAGTGAATCACTAGTAACACAAATAGTGGTTAGGAGTCTGTTATTGTTTTATTTGAGATCACATGGTAAGACTTGTGCACATAAGAATAACTGTCAGACTCTGCTGAGTTTTATCCAAACAGGAGGCGCAGATGCAGACTTCCATTTCTTTAGGTTCTCTTTATTTCCACTATGAATACAAACAAAAACCAGGCACGAGGGCCGATAAGCTTTCTCAAAATAAACAAAAGATAAACACACAACAAAGGAACAAAGGTCTAATGTGAGGGTGTGCGGACAACTAAATTTAAACAGAACTTAAATACATAACAAACAAAGGACACTCATTCCACCAAACCCAAAATGGCTGAACCTCAAACAAGAACAAACCCCAGTGTCAACTTAAAAGTCCTTCAAACCGAAAACTTAAATAACAGCGGCCTCTAGTGGCTGCTGACTAGGGACCTGGCAATAACAAGATATTGTACATAATGATACTGCTTTAGCACCTGAAAAGAAAATTGCATGAAAATTGCAAGACCTCCAAAAGTCAGCTAGATAGCGGAACTGCTTTCTTTGGAGTGATAAGAGCTCCATCCAGGACCCTTGGGAGTTGTCAGAGTGGTGTTTGGGGTACAAATCATCCAACATTCTCTTGTATGTCTCTATGGCCAAATACAATCAAATTCTCACACAGATGTTCCAATTTCTTGTTAAAACCTTTCCCGAAGACAAACTCCCCCATCAATGCCTTCTTGATTTTAGAAGTACACTCAAAGCATAGGTGTCTACAAACTTTAGGACAGTCTATGAACTGGTGAGGTATAATATACTATAAACAGTGTTGAAGAATGACTGCTGTCATGGTTCTGCCAAGCTCCAAGCTGACTGGAGGAGACAGAGAACTTATTGTAATAAATTCAGACAGTCAGGACAGTAAACACACGTACGAGTGGACATAGCTCAGACGGGCCAATGGAACAGATGTGAAGAACTTTCCATTTTCCAGGTTTTTTCGGTTCTGTTGAGACTAAGATTCCACTTTTCATGATTTCCCGAGAAGACGGGAAGACAGAGGGAGAGGTCCAAGATGCTAGAGCTCGAAGGTCAATCGAGGGGTGAGAGTCTGAAGACAGAACATCTAAATCATGACACAGGAAAATCACTGGCTGGGTAACACCCATCATTCAGGGTGGGGAAGTGCTGTTTAACGGCTTGTTGTTAGTAGCAATTGTTTGCTTAGTCACACTGCATTGTGTTACTTTGGAGGTGGTGATTTATTCATCTTTACATATTGTATCTCCAGACCTGAGGCCTCTGTTTTGTTTTCCAGATATCAGAGATGGGGACTTGAGTCTAAGACTTGGACTCGAGTCGCACTTAAGTCGCATAAACAAAGACTTGAGACTTGACTCGGACTCGGGGCTGTGACTCGTGAGTTAAACTCGTAAATCATCTTCATTTCATGGAATTATTTATTTAAATCTCGCACTCTTTCCAGCGACCCGAAAACCGCTCACCCGGTGTCCCATTACTTTTGTCCGAGGTGAGCGGTTTTCAGCTAATAACGGTTTTCGAGGGGTCGTTGGAAAGTGTTCACCGAGCCCCATCTAACTGTGGAGTTTCACATTTAGAGTGGAGATATATTTTTCATATTTAATATTTAGATTAAGAACATTTAAGGCAAATCCTCCATGTTGGTGAGGGCAGATCACAGCACGCAGCCCCGCCCCCTGCTAAGGAACAGCCAATAGTAATTGTGGGGCGTGGCCAATTAGGTCCAAACATTTAGAGCTCAACATTTACAGCTCAAACCTCCCACGTTTAGAGTCGCTGTCTGTAAACATTGCCACGCGAAGACTTGAGACTTGACTCTGTAAAAATCACTTGTGAACAGTTCTGGCATATTTCCAAACCTTAGTGTCTTTTACTCCTTAGCCATGTTGTTTTCAGTGAAGTGCATCTTTCAGCCTTAACTGGGGGTTTTAACAGTTCTACAAATTGCTGCATAAGATTGTTGGCTTGTGTGGTGGTATTCCATACTGAAGTCCGTCAGTCCATTACTTTGTATTCTAACTTGTTTTCAGTTGCACCATCTGACAGCAGAGCAGCTAAACCTCTCCTCGTTAGTGAGACAATGTTCACTTGGATCTAGGTTTGAATTTTATGGCATTTAGCTTATCCAGAGCATCCAGAGCGACATACAGCAGTGCTCAAGTAGTCCACATCTGTTCTTCAAGCCTGTAAAGCTATACTTAAATCAACGTCCACTAAGTTACTTTCAGCTAAACACACTTAAACAGCTCCTGTCAAAGCAAAGGCTAGGGTAAAAGTAAGGCTAGTCACCAAGGTGCTCCTTGAAGAGTTGGTTAGAGCGAGGGACTCTACAGAACTGATGGGAAAAGGGAGTTTATTCCACCACTGGGGAGACGAGACTAAGACTGAGTCTTGATGTATGTCTTCCTCTTCTTTTAAGGAAGACGAGCAGTCCTTGAAGCTCAAAAAGTGGTCCAAAAAGTGCACTCATTGACTATGTAGGGCACTATGTAGTCTGTGTACACTACGTATGTATGTAGTGTTGTCTGAGTTTCACCCACTAGTTAGTGCTCTACAAAATTGCCGCAGGACATCCAGACACTGTACACTGTAACACACATATACCATCATGCACTGCGAGTTTCTTTTACCGTGCCCTACATAGTGAACAAGTGTACATTTCAGACACACTACTGTTGTCCCACGAAAGTCAAGAAGAGGAGCGAGACTGAGGGAGGAGAGACGAGGGGAAAGTGGGGCTTTAAACGGAGGAGATTCAGCCACCCCTGCACTTTCTTTCTCTCTCTCTCTCTCTCTCTCTCTCTCTCTGCAGAGAACAGTAGTGTCCAGCGGACGGATCTATCTGTCCCCATGTCCACCAGACCCCGCCTCATGTGCGGGCTGTGTCTGAACTAGAGAGACGAGACGTGTGTTTATGCGACAGAGATAAATCGTGAAGACCCAGCGCTCTATTTAAGCAACAGTTAGTAAAAAAGTAACATCGCGAGTGTCCGAAATTAACTATACGTTATCTCCCCTTGTTCACTAGTTAGCCCCCTATATAGCAAACACTATGTAGTGAACGAGTGAACCAGTGCACTTTTCGGACACAGCTTATGTTTTTTGTATAACACCACAAGCTGTGGTTGCTTTGGTTACAGTGCCGTTGTTATGAATCAATATCGTAGATGATAAATATGGGCTTGGAGTTACTTGACAGTGTTACTTTGCCATAGGTCAGGCGGCTCAACAATCCTGAAAAATTCTTACTCCATCAGCTGTTGGCACATCTCTAAGTGTGAAGATGAAGGCATTCCAGCTGCAATATTGAACTGAAATTGACTTGCAGAGTTATATCAGCAATTACAAGTGGTAGATTTTTCATTGCTGAATGAAACACAGCAGTTCAGCAGTAGTCAGGTGGTGCGACTGTGGGTTAATAGACATTATAAAAGTTCAAGATGGAACTGGTGCATCTAAATCCTCAGGCCTTGTTCAGACAAACATCTCAAATCTGATTTTTCAACAATTTTAGCTGAGCAGGACAGTTTTTCTCTAAAGCGAACGGTAAAAGAACATGGAATCGGACTTTTTCCAGTCAGATTCAAGCCATATTTGCAGACTGTTTCAAGTCGGTCTGATCAGATCAGCCACATTGGAGCAGCTATTATCAGTTAGAGAACTTGTTTTTACTGCAAGTGCAGAAGTTTCTTCCAGTTGAAGTTTAAACTTACAGCCTCTATAAATTAACGGTAGAGCCTGTTAGTCTTTTAGCTAAGCAGGTCTGGGATCCAGGTCACTAAAGCAACTAATGTGGATATATGAGCAAATTCTGACCATACAAATGAGGTTTAGCCCAAACGCTAAAGTCTTATGTAAGAAATTAAATGTACAGTCAGTGTATCGCCTAGTAAGTTAAGCAGTGAATTACATTTACAGAATTCAGAAGTATGTGTGTGTGTGTGTGTGTGTGTGTGTGTGTGTGTGTGTGTGTGTGTGTGTGTGTGTGTATTTGACTCTTTGTGAGAACCAAATGACCTCATTATGACAGGATTCCTTGAAAGTCTGTAAAAGTGGGGACATTTTGCTGGTTCACCCGAAGAAACATTTTGTTTTCCAACTGTAAGGAAATACTAAAAGAGCAGAAAGAGCCTTTTGGTTACTGAACTTCAGGTTAGGTTTAGGTTTAGGTGCAGTATTACCATCATACCATCAGTGTAAGGTCCTCACTAATCTAGTAATACCAACGGGTGTGTTTGTATGCTTCATTTTATTTCATTCAATTTGTGTCCAAATATTTGGGAGACACTCCTGACATCGTGTTGATGTTCCGCATGAAGAGAAATGTTTTTCTCCGACAATTTCCTTTACTTTGAAAACCTTCCTTCTGGTTATGTGTAAACATGTCACTGTTCAGTAGACAGTACGTAAAAGGGTAAAAGTAATACGTTTAAAGGACAGTAATACAGGCGTGTGTGTGTGTGTGTGTGTGTGTGTGTGTGTGTGTGTGTGTTTGTAGTTTTCCTTGCCATCTGGTGTGAGTTAAACTCTCCATTTTTCTTTCCTATTCTTAGCTGTTTTGCTGCAGTCTTGCATTTCATTGTGAAGAAGAATCTGCTCTTGAAAAAGAAAAACCTCGACTCGACTCACATTTTTCCCCCAGAGTTGAAGTTTTCCTAACTGATCACAGATTTGCCCCGACTTGCCCCAGCTAGGGCAAGACTCCGAGAGCCCATTTATCTGAACACTTATCAGGGGATCTTGGATCAGCCCTGCCTGGTCAATAGATGGTCCCTCAGAAACACAAGAGCTGCTTCAGCCTCCCCACCTCGAGAAATACGACCCCTAACAAAACGCTTCTCTCCGGACCCTCAAGTGCTAACAGATGCCAGAGGGGAGGCAGAACTGACAGAACAGAGAGCTAAGAACCGAGCAGGACTGAAGATCAACACTTCGTTATGAAACAGTTTCGTTCTCAGTACATCCATTTATTTCACATCGTTTACTATTTCACTCTTTATTTTCATTTGATTTTGAGGCCTACCAACAGCACAGTTTCCAATAAAATGGTTCTTTAAAATTACTTTTGGCTCCGTAAAGAACATTTCAATGGATGCAACTCTAAAGCAGGGCTTCGCAAACCACTCACAGGTCCATAAACCACCACTTTAAACACCCCTTAATGCAAAGGAGATGAAGAACCATTCCCTTTATGTCGCATCTCTATGGTCCCTACACCCCTCAGGTCTTGTGTGGTGACATCTGTGTGACTTGACAAAAACCACCATAATCCATGTGACATGACCATTATTCCCAAGTCTCTCGTCATTTCAAATCATTTAACAGGCTTTTTTGTCACTGTAACAAGACTGATATATGTAAACGAGCTCTGTTCTGATTGGCAGCCCTTCGTTTAAAAGTCTGTTCAAGCTGAGAAACTCCTAAAGCATTCTGTGTGAGAGGGGCGGAGCTAAACTGCTGTATGTAAATATTCTTTTTATGACATCACTAAGAGTGACTTGGAAACAGTCTGTTTTCCATTTAGAGACCGTACAGACTGGGTAGGTTATGTATTGCAAAGTATTGATAATACTCTTTTACTTTTTTTAAAAGGGAGTTTTTCATGAAATGGACTCCATCCTGAGAGTCAAGTCTAAATGAGAGTACAGTCATAAGAGACATGATTATTTAAAAAGCCTGTTTCATTAGGTTGAGATTTCTTGACCCAGATACAACAGGCTTTGAACCAAAAGTCTCCTCTGAAGGAATGTTGCGGCCTGAGACCAGAAACATCTCAACATCTAGGGAGCGTTTGAGATAAAACTGTCAAATAGCACAGCTTGTGCCCTGCAGGCCACGCGGAGATCTGTACCCCGGCCCGGGTGTCGGGTGTCCAGACGTCTGCCTCGGCTTCTCTCTGTGGCAGCTCCTCGCCGACCACATGCGGAGACAGAAGCATCTGCGGGTGGAGATGAAAGGACGGCGGCCGCTGATTTACACCCACACATCTGCGGGGAGTTGGACATGCTCTCCTTGGGATGCCATGCTCCGCAGACGATAGTCAACAGTCTTATGTAAGCATGGTCTGGCCCAGTTTCGGCCTTCGCTTGTCAATTTTTCCAGAAGCTTATTTACAGCTGGTGCAGATAGGGCAGTATAATCACAGGCCGTTGGCATCACATGCAGCCAAAATACCATTTTTTTCCTTCTCCCCTTTTTTGACTTTCCACATTGTGTTACAAAAGTGTTTTTTTTAGGAGTACTTTGCCATAACCATTTATCTTTTACAGGGAGAAGCGGCCGGGCTGGCAGAGGCGTGGTCAGGTGTTTTTCAGTGTCTCCTTCACAATAGCTTGTTTGTTTCACAATGTAATTCAGAATAAATGGGTAGGTGTGTGTGTGTGTGTGTGTGTGTGTGTGTGTGTGTGTGTGTGTGTGTGTGTGTGTGTGTGTGGCTGAACCCCACAGGTATATATAATTTGCGAAGCCTCCTCGGTGAGTCTTTGCGCTCCACAGAAGACGACGGGCTGCTCCGGCCGCACCTGCTTCTCGTCAGAACCTGCTTGTCACATTGATAAACCCACAGATCTTCAGAGTCGTCTAACTGACTGCTGTTTTCCATCACTCTAGGCCACTGTGGTCAAACTGGGGGAGTCTCTCCCTCCTCTCTCTCTCTCTCTCTCTCTCTGTTGCCTTCTCCCTCCCTCCCTCCCTCTCTCGTCCTCTCCAGAGACCTGGGGCCGTGCACATCTCTCTGCCTGCAGCCTGAAACAGAGGAAGGGAGAGTAAGGTAAGTCAGCTCCTACCTGTCAGATAAAACATTCAGATTTTTTATTATTTGCACTCTTCTCTCTTCTTCTCGATCTTATTTGCTTTTCTGTCTGGAGAGCGTTCAGAGTAACATCTGCTTTGCTGCATTCGAGGTCTGAGAAAGAAAAAACTGTAACTGTAGACACTGGTGGATGTCGGTTCGTTTTAGAACAGTGTGTGGTTTCTTTAAGTTTTTGATCATGCCTTTTGGAAATCCGAGGCTCCAGGATTACTTTTAGTGTGTCTTCTTTTGTCCTGCATTTTTGAATGCATATGCAAGCATGCATCAAAGGAAGCGTGAGAATGAAAGGCTCAGCTTCACTGGTAACTCTGAACTGGTCAGTCATTTTTAGTTTGGACATAATTTCGTTTATTGTGAATGCTCTTGTGTGCTGTATTGCACGTGTGTCAGTACGCAGTCTAAGAAAGTGTGCAAGCTCATACAGATGTAATCTTCAGGGATGGGACGCTGGTGAGGAGGGGCGGATGATGATGTGTACAGTTTGAGTAACTCCTAACCTGAGGCAGGCTTGGATTCAGCGTCCCTCTAACATACTTGCAGTTGGGGCCTGATTTGTCAACTGTTGAAAGGAACCTACACCACTCATCTTCAAGGATGTGCAACAGTTTTTGTGTTTATAAATCCATCCTGCTGTGTTTATGCCTAAGTGGAGTCATTAAATGTCTCTAAGTCTCTCTCTCTGTCTCTCTTTCTCCTTCTCACCTCTTCTCCTGCTTTCCATCAGCTTATTTAGGTCTCGGCCGTGCAGCTATGTTCCCTCTTCGCTTCCTCCTCTTCGGCAGCCTGGTCAGCCTGTGCGTCTGCCAGTATTATGACTATGATTATGGACCCATGCCGCAGTCTGTACCATCGGCACCCAACTGCGCCCAGGAGTGTGAGTGTCCCATGAACTTCCCAACCGCCATGTATTGCAACAGCCGCAACCTGAAGTACATCCCCATCGTTCCTACTGGAATCAAATACCTCTATTTGCAAGACAACCTCATCGAGGAGATCAAGTCGGGGGTTTTCGACAACGTCACTGACTTGCGGTGGATCGTCCTTGACAACAACAACATCACCAGTGACAAGATCCAGTCAGGCACCATTGACAAACTGACCAGCCTAGAGAAGCTCCTCTTCACCCACAACAAGTTGACCAAACCTCCTTCCACTCTCTCCAAGTCCCTCGATGAGTTAAAGCTAAACGACAATCAGCTCAACTCATTCCCCTCAGGCCTGCTGTCAGGCATGGAGAACCTCACCACCATTCACCTGGCCAGGAATAAGCTGACCTCCGAGAGCGTCGCTGGGGCCTTCAAAGGACTAAAGTCATTGGTGTTGTTGGACGTGAGCGAGAACAAGCTAAAGAAGCTCCCATCAGGAGTCCCCTCTTCCCTGCTGATGCTCTATGCTGACAACAATGACATTGATAGCATTCCCAATGCCTACCTGGCCAAGCTACCAGAGCTGCAGTACCTTCGTGTCTCCCACAACAAGCTGGTGGACTCGGGCATTCCAGCGGGTGTGTTCAATGTAACCTCTCTCCTGGAGCTGGACCTGTCCTTCAACAAGCTCCAGACCATACCCGAGATCAACGAAGCACTCGAGCACCTGTACCTGCAAGTCAATCGAATTAACAGTGAGTAGAGACCCTCTATTCAATTGTGTCACTCTATTTTTGCTGGCCACGAAAGTTTCATTGTGTCGTTTGCTTTCTTCTCTTTCAGAGTTTGACCTGGCAAACATCTGCAAGTTCACCTCGCCTGTAAACTTCTCCAGACTGAAGACCCTGCGCCTGGATGGGAACAACATTACCCACAGTAGCATGCCTGACGACTCGTCCAACTGCCTCCGCCAGGCCTCTGAGATCATTTTTGACTAGGGTCAACGTACACCTCAACTCTCCTTGTCAACTGCCTCCATACGATTCTATCAAACATCAGATTTGCCAGGCTGTGCCCTGCCTGTGTTCACTGTAGAGAACACACCCTCTAGCAGATACGCCTACATTCACCCAAATGTACAGCTGACCCTTTCCATTAACATCGTATTTACCGAGATTTGTACATGTTCATTTGTGCCATAGTGATAGAAAACGCATTACCAGCCCAAAGTACACTGAAAAAATACGTTTAAAACCTTGAAATCGAAATCCGTGGCACATAAAAGATGACGATGTCTTGTAAGGGACGCACATGTAATATTCACGTTATGTATCGTTTGTGTGTTAGAGAATAGAACGTACTTGTTTTAGGCCTCTCCTTTTTTGAGGCAAACACACACTTCAAACATTCCAATCTAATATTTATACAAATCAAAGCCTCCTTTGCCCTCGTCGTTGTATAGATAGTATCTTTACGTTCTTATTAGTTCTATCAGGGCATCAACTTTACTCTATAATTACTGTATACTTTACAAAAGGGAAGTCCACAGTCGAGAACAGTTTGGTAGTTCTCCTCCTCAAGCACATTCACTACACCTGGAGGTTAACAGTGTGTTTGAGCAGAAAAATCACCAAACTTTGCTGGACTGCGGTTCTCCAGGAGCCGGATTTTGGGCAGCCCTGCATTAATACACTAATAAACCTGCAGGTAAGGAATTCCTCTTAGAAAATGTAGGTGGACAATATTTTTGTTATGTTTAGAACCTATATCAGCTCAACTAAAAAAGGCATGAAATGCAAACCGCTGAATCATGTTTTGCATTAAATATCTTATGTCTATATATA
>JBBJLR010018796.1:0-13272 GCA_037577145.1 Brachypetersius gabonensis
TTGCACTTTAAAACTCAAACCCGCTCTCATTGTTCTTATTTCATATGTGCTACTTTGGGACACCTTGCCACCTCACTTCATTTATGAGTAGTCTTACATCTGAACCCTGATTCACATCGCTAGCCGTAACACCCTGTATTTGTATTACTGAAAATTAAATGAATGTATTGCTGTGTTTACCTGCTTATACCAAAACGCGCTGCATGAATTACAGTCCAGTCTATACAGGGCTAACATCAGTTCAGTGTAAACTGTAAGGGTACGTTTTTTACGGGTAATGTTTAAAATGAATTAAAGTGTTCTGGGAGCAGATTTAGGGGCATATTTAAGAATAGGCCGTTTTAGGCATTTAGTTTTTTTTTGTTTGTTTTTTTACAAATTTGCAGGTGCTCTTGGAACATGAATTTTGGGTGTTTACACACTTCCATCCCCAACCCACACACACATACACACGCGCACACACACACAAACATTAAAGTTATGACAAGGATCAAGCCTAAAGCAGCAACACTAAGAGTACGCTGAGTGAATACTCACTATATCTGTTGCAGTGATATCAGCTCTGAGGTTTAACAAACTGCTGCACACGTCCAGCTGTCCACTAATAGCCGCTAAATGCAGTGGAGTCTGCTTACTCTGGAAGACAAAACCATAAAAAAGTAAATGCAGACAGCAAGACTTGGACATTTGAAGGTCACTAATGGCTAAGAATTGACTCACAGGCCTAAAACTGACAGATACAAAAGAGCATTAAATATAAAACCAGTTATGTCAAAGCTAAGGTGTGTGTGTGTGCGCGCGTGTGTATGTATCTACATTGTTATATTTATATCCACTCTGTATACATACATACACACATTCTGTACATACATACAACTTGCTTAAGTCTACATTTAGTTTACATATAGTTTACATATACAGATTAGAGGCTGACATTTTTTCGGAAATCCCGCGGGTCAGGGGAAACAAAATCACTAATAACGTGATTGGGACGGGACTGGAAAAAATGTAAGCGGGAGTGGGTGGGACCAGGAATCGTAATAACACTAGGATAACTTTACACAAATATTTCTTTTAAATAAATAAACTAATTTTGAACTAGTTGTCCTGTCTCTTTATGCTCTCCTCCTCTTTGCTGTGTGTAGCCGGTTAAGTGAATGGCGTGCTCCACACACCCGTAACGGTTGATAGCGATATTCCCAACAACCAATAATGTAAGAGAAGAAGCGGCTTCTTCGCGCACTTTTGAGCCGCGAAAAATCATAAACAAAATGGAGGCAGACGTGAAAGCTACTCTGCAACTACTGTCTGAAAATAATACTCAATTGTGCTCACGGATATTTCTGGCCGGTCTGAAATAACAAAAAAAAAAAAATTACGCGTTGAGAATAATGGTGTGAAAACGCAATATGCCAGCTGCAAGACTTGTAGACAACTGATTAAGTACTACTCAGACTCAGAAATTCAGTGAAAATTAATTAATGTGTGTTTCTATAATGTGTGTGTGTTGATGGATGGACGATTTGCATAAAATTAGGATTTTTATTCAACTAAGCTGGGCATGCTGTGATCTGTACTCAATTTTTTTTTTTACTGTAATTGCGATTTTAGCCAAAAAAACCAACAACACGGGAGTGGGAGGGAATGGGAGTCACTCTTCTGGGATTGGGACGGGACGGGATTTTTTTTGTGGGAGTGGGACGGGAGAGGTTTGAAAATTCACTCCCGTGTCACCCTCTAATACAAATATGTATATATTCTACAATGTCTAGATTGTATAGTGTATACTGCTGATACAGTATTTTGTTCTATTCTATTGGTTTTGTCATTTTTGCAGCTCTTAAATTTGTTCTGTCCACTTTCTGCCGATTTCCCAACTTATGGGACTAATAAAGTTTAATCTTATCTTATCGTATGACTTCTAGAACTTGTGGAGAAGTCTGACCAGAGACAGAGCATCAACGCAGGCCTGATGGGTCTCCACCAGCAGCCTGACCAGGCGAGCAGAGCCGTTCTGGGCGCTCAGGTGCAGCGGGGTCAGACCAAGCTTCGTCTTGGCGTTAACGAAGGCTTTATGGGTCAGCAGGATGTCGGTGATGTCATCATGGCCCCGCTCAGCTGCTAGATGAAGGGCGGCTTTACCTTCCTGTACATAACACAGGTCACATGACTCACAATTCTTTTACCTTTTTATTGTTTTACATTTACAGCATTTATCAGACACTTATAAGAAGCGACTTCCATTTCCTACATACAGGGGGCAGTCTCTCCCTGGAGCAACTTGGGGTTAAGGGTCTTTCTCAGGGACCCAGTGGTGGTGCTGAAGGTAGCATTCGAACCATGACATCTTGGTCCACAGGCAAGGAACCTAAACACTTGGCCACCACCACCAACACCATTACAGTTGTGCTGTTTGACACTGCCGTAAAGACACAGCACTTTGGTTCCCAACTGAAAAATTCAGCTATTACCATAAAAAAATAAAAAAATAGTGGTCACATGAAAAAATTTGACCACTACTCCTCCAAAAAACTATAGAGACACATGGAGAAAGCTAATGAATAATACTGAATGTCAAACCCTGGTGCCCATTGTTCGAGTTTTCTTGTCAAACAATGTAAACTGCCTTATTTTGTAGAGTGAGTTCTGGCAAACACGCAGGCGGCTGCGGCCGCGGTCAAGCTGAGAGACACTTTATCTGTCTCACCTCATCGAACACATCCACTCTGGCATTGTTCTCCAACAGAGCCCTCACCACCGCTGTGTGACCCTGCTCAGACGCCAGCAGCAGAGGAGACCTGCCGTTCTGTTTAACACACACACACACACACACACACACACACACACACATACACAAACACAAACACACACACACACACACGCACACATATCCACACACACACATTCACACACACACACACACACACACGCACAGACACATACATGCACACACACACACACACAAACATACACACACACACACACACACATACATGCACACACATACACAAACACACACATATTCACACACACACATACACAAACACACACACATACACAAACACACACATATTCACACACACACATACACAAACACACATGCACACATGCAGACACATACATGCACAAACACACACACACACTCACACACACACACACACACACACACACACACAGACATACACACACAGACATACACACATGCACAGACACATACATGCACAGACACACACACATTCACACACACACATACACACACAGACATACACACATGCAGTTTGGTCATTTGGGACAGAGAGTGTGTCAGACAGAAAACACACACACACACACAGGCACACACACACAGGCACACACAGGCACACACACACACAGTTTGGTCATTTGGGACAGAAAGTGTGTCAGACAGAAAACATATACACACACACACACACACACATACAGACACACATACAGACACATATACATACACAGTTTGGTCATTTGGGACAGAGAGTGTGTCAGACAGAAAACATACACACACACAGACACACACACAGACACACACACAGACACACACACAGACACACACACACATACATACAGTTTGGTCATTTGGGGGGTGTCGTACAGCTCCCCATGACTGAAACTGCTTTTCTCCACAGACTTCAGGTGGTTCCTCTCAGATTGAGTGTGCGGTGTGTGAGGTTACCTTGGCATGTTTGTTGATGGCCGACTGCAGGCAGCTGCTGGGGATGTTACTGAGCATCTCCTGCAGGACTGCAGCGTTGCCAACTCTGGCACAGTAATGCAGCGGAGTTTCTCCCCCCTTTAGGAACAGAAGGGACACACAAACACACACAAACACATTCAAGGAAGACCTACATGACTGAGCAGCCTTATTGGATTTGAAAGAGCAAAACGCCTTTTAAACCTTAGACGTTGATCTCAGCAGTTAGTTTTCATTAATAAAATGTAATATTATTATTTAAATACTATGGTGTGCAGAAGTTTGGATGTCACTTGTCACATGACAAGATTTGTTGATTTGGTTCCAAACCCATTTCTGCACATTTTAGTTCATGATAAATAAAAATGTGCTAAATGTTACATATATAGCATTAAACATAACAGAGCAAATACATTTAATTTGACTGGGATCATCCAACACTGGCACACAACTGTTGTAAGTCACAAAATTAATCGTTGATTTGGATAAATTGTCCCAAACATTCAGTTCCACTCATAAATAGTATTTTATTTTTATTTTCATTCTGTTTAATTCTGTTGTATTCTATTGTTATCTTAATTTGTTCCACTTTCTGTTGTGACAAAGTAAATTTCCCACTTGTGGGACTAATAAAGGTTTATCTATTCTTATCTTATCTTAAATACAAACACAAATGCGGCACTGATTACAAAATCTAAAGTTTTAATGTAATGTCTTCCCTTGTTTCTCCTGAGAAATAATAGCCAGCAACTTTCAGTGAGGAACTGCCATTAGGAGAGTAAGTCACCTGTCTGGTAGCCGCCATGACATCTGCATTATACTCCATTAGAGTCCTGATAATGAAGACGTCTTCCTCATCTGTGTGTACCGTCTCTTTCTTCAGCTCGGCTGCCAGATGCAGTGCCGTCTCCCCGTTCTGCAGAGGAATCACTTACTCATAACTTGCAACAGTACTTTTCTTTTGAGATGGCATGGAGAATTTTTCCCTTAACCCAAATGTAGTCAACCTGTGCTTCTTTAGATTTGCCCATGAACTGTGGGATTAATGTAGCTGACCATGTACTTTTGCACTGTCACGTCTCAAGGCTTGACCCCATGAAGAGAAGGCACCAACGCAGGAATCCATTCTCAATGTCTTTTTATTCTTTTTCCTCAAAACAAAAACAAGGCTCGAGGGCCTACGTACACTTGACTTGGCTGTGCTTGAAAACAGAACAGAAACTCACTCTCATGATGCTGGTAACTGTGAGGGTGGACCGACACAGAGGTCCAACTGAACTGAACTTAAATACAGACATGAATAAACCTTAACTAATAAACACATACAAACACTTTGTCCTGAGTACACCAGCAGCTGGACATCTCACTTATCATTATCCTGCTGGTGCACTCAGGCTATCAAAATAAAAGTCCTACACATACATTTAAACTACCCCCCAGCGCCCCCCTGTGGCCGCTGGCCAGACCTTATGCACCTTTAAATTTTGTTGTACAGCTACTTCAATGTCAATAAAGAGATTCTGAGGTCAACTGCCATCATGCAAACTGCGTAAGTAAATTCTCACATCTGTCTTGAGTTGATAAGCATTCTAATATAACGTACTGTTTTCTATAG
This sequence comes from Brachypetersius gabonensis, assembly GCA_037577145.1. Classification (NCBI taxonomy): domain Eukaryota; kingdom Metazoa; phylum Chordata; class Actinopteri; order Characiformes; family Alestidae; genus Brachypetersius; species Brachypetersius gabonensis. Next base: position 5,322 of record JBBJLR010018796.1, read on the forward strand.
AAATTGATAAAAAAGCAGCTGGTGGCCTAGTGGTAAGAGAGAAGCCCGTGCGAACAGAAGGCAATGGGTTCGAATCCCAGGACTGCTAGTGGCACCACTAGCTCTTGAGTAAGGTACCGTCCCCACACACTACTACCCAGGTGCTGTGTTCCAGGCTGCCCGCTGCTTCACATGGTGAACGGGTTCAATACAGAGAAAGAATTTCACACTGTGTGCTGTGGTGTGTATCTTTTTCAGCACTTTTGACCATTTTTATACATAACCGTACTACCAGGCTTTGAACTCACTCACATAAGTGGACTCCTATGTTACTTTCTCTGAAAATTAGGATTTTATCCTGTATCTCAAATTCTACTGGCAGCCAGTGCACTTATAGAGCCCTACATGGTGAGACTCCTCAATACACTGTGGACCTCCTGCAGTTTTACACCAACAGTCATTTCCTGAGATCAACCCAACAAGAGCTTATTTCTGTGCCTTGCATCACGGGTGGGGATCATGCATTTCACTCTGTCGCTCCCAGACTGTGAGACTGATGCAATCTGTTGATCAGTTTATGGCCCAACCTCAAGACTCAACTTTCCGATAGCTTTTATTATGTTTTGTATTGTATTATGCATTTACAACTTGTGCGGAATTTTATTGTTCAGGGCTTTGTGACGTCTGTCTGTAAAAAAACGCTTTATAAATCAACTTTACTAATTTATTTATGTCATAAAGAAGCCAAAACACAGTGGCAGAAACTTGAGATTACCTGGTTTTCCTGGCGGACGCAGAGCTCGGCCTCCTCTCGGCTCCTCTCATTGGTCAGATAGTTTAAGATTTCCTCCACCATGTGGGCATGGCAGTGACGCACTGCCACATGGAGAGGGTTCTCTCCTGCCTGAACACAAACAGAAACGCAGACACATGGCAAAGGTCTTTACTGATACACTTCTTATATCTAATGCTACATTCACTTTACAAAACTAACCGCCTAATTCTGCTTTTTGGTCAGATCCATTCATTCCAACATATTAGTGTCTCTGTTTGTAGTGAACTCTGCATCATGAATCGTACGCACACATCCAAGAAACACGCACATGAGCTACATGCACATGAAACGTTAAATTAAGTCCCAAATGACACCTCTATAGCACACTCTAGTCATGAAACTATGGTCTCCATACACAAACAGGGCACTGTATGTTCAGCAGGGATCTGTCCATAGACCAAAACTTCCAAAAGGCTCTTTACTAGACACATAATGCAATAATATTTCTGATGATTCACTGCTGGAGTATTCTGTCTGTTAGAAAAAATCTCAGAAAAACAGGATTTCTTGACATATTGTGTATTGTTAAAAAGTACAGGGGTGTCCTCGGGTTATGCTACAAATCCATTCCTTCGACAGTGATGTAGCCTAAATTTTGGTGTAAGTCAAAACACACTAATACCCCTTTTCCACTGCACTGGTTCCTGTGCCTGTTCCATGCCGGTTCCCGAGTTTGGAACCAGTGCCATGCTTTTCCACAGAAAATAAATTGGTGCCGGTGCCCTAAAACAAGCACCGAACCGGTGCCTAAACTCTGCTGGTCTCGTAGTAAGAACCCATGACGTCACGAGCAGTGGGCGGAGTCTTGCGAGTAATCGTTGTCTATGTCGATGTCTTTCAACGGTAATAACCCACTGAATAAGCTGCATTTGGACGCTGAAATAAATTCTCAAAGTTTGGAGAATAACCAGCAAGCAGGAACTGAGTTCGGCCATGTTTGTTTCTGTTTAGTGGGCATGGCCTGTCACATATTCTCATGCGGCTCCCAATGAGCTCCAGCACCAGTGCAGTGGAAAAGGGGTAAAACTCTCTTGCTGATCCCAACACAGCTGTAAAATCATAACAACACAACTAAGCCACAGAAATAGGAAGACACGCCGTGTTACTGCGTATTCTTCCACCGCGCACAACCAAACTAGTTCACCGATGCAGTCCGTAATTTCCGTGGGAGGCAGCTGGTGGCCTAGTGGTTAAGGCATTCGCCCTGTGATCAGAAAGTCCAGGTTCGGGGGGCCTGTGTTCATGGCTGCCCCCTGCTTCCCTTGGTGAATGGGTTAAATTAAGAGGAAGAATTTCGTGCTGTTCACACTGTGTGCAGTGGTGTGTTCACGTATGACAGAACGTTCACTTTCACTAATCGCAACTGGAAACGGTGTATGTCGAGACGGCTGTAACTCAAGGACCCCATATATTGTGATATTTTTGACATATTGCCCACCCCTTATGTCCAAGCGTGCCCAGAGTTACCTTAGATCTCCAGGTGAGGTCAGCTCCCTCCTCAGTCAGGGCCCTCATCATCTGCAAAGCTCCATGACGTGCTGCTACATGCATTGCAGTCTCGCCATTCTGAGCCAGAGAAAAGACAGTAAATACACAGCAAAACACACACAGATCAGGTTTAGTGAGTCTCACTTATGTCACTCACACATTTCCACATATACCTATCCCAACACACCTTACAAAAACGTGCAGTATTCTGAGGAAAGTGTTGTTTTAAAAGCTGTAACACGAGTAGGGGTTGTAATGGACTGGAATGGGTCCTGGAGTACCTGTGCACTGAACTACTTCATATTGCTCTTCCTTACTGATTTCCCTGTTCTAACCTATCCACAGCAATTCAGAAAGAGCTAGTTAACTATCCAGTGAGTTAGACTGCGTCTATTAGAGCAGGGAGGACAGCAGGACAGGGTTACTCCAGAACTGGAGTTGGAACCACTGATACAGGGAAGCAACCTTATTACAGCAGTACAGTAAAAATGTCACAACTCCCCATGATTTCCACATACAGGCAGGCGCAATCACAGACTTCCATTTGTGTTTTTTTATTAAATAAACTCAAAGCAAATGGCATGAGGGCCTGAAATCAAAACTCCAAACTTCAAACACAAAGAGTCTGGAGAGAATGCACAAACCCTGGCATGGATGACGGTGGACCAACACAAAGGCAACATAAATACCAATAGGACTAAGACAAGATCAATCAGAATAGACAAATCACTTAGACTGAAACACAAGAATAAAATACACAAACCCAGCCACTCTGACACACAACTTCAAATTAAAAGTCCAACAAATAACCGGGAAAGGCGGCCTCTAGCGGCTGATAACCATGGCCACCACAGAAAACTGCTGGGTATGAGATGTTTTCTCCCCACCTCCTGCACTGCGTTGACCTCTGCTCCACTCTTCAATAGCATCTCTCCCACCTTCTCCCCCTCCTTCACTCTGGCTGCTACATGCAGGGGGGTCTCCAAGTCCTACAGGCAAAAATATGAGTGTGCTATATATCTAGAACAATTCCACCTGTATAATAAATTACTTGGCAAACTATAGCAATAACAAAGACTTCTTATAAATACCAAAATCCATAAAAAATGACACTTTTATTTGTATATCAACCACAGTCTGAAAATATTTCTGAGCAGGCTCCCCTATATCCTTGGAAATGACCTGTATATTACATTTAATCCTTGTCACCGGATTACTGGGCATGGGTTTTCTTTTTGGTTTTTCACATCGTTAGTCTCAGTTTAACAGTCATTATCATTTTCACCTGTGTTTTGTTCCCCTTAAGTTACATGTTCCGTTTAACCTGTATCCTCATTTACATTTACAGCATTTAGAAGAATTTTATCTAAAGTGACTTCCGTTCCCCAACTTGCTCAGGAACCAGGTGGTGATATACTGAAGGTAGGATTTGGATTCAAACCCATGACCTCATGGCCCAGAGGCAAGTATAATTGCTCAGGTTGTTGATATTACTTATATCCTTGCTTCATTAGGGCAGATTAGTTACACCCCTCATCTGTTACCTGTCTCCGTCTTTCTTATTTATAGCCAGCCTCTTTGTCTTGTCACTCTTGTTCTAACCTCTGTTTGTTTTCTGGTTATTTCCTCCTGCTCTTGTTTGGTGAATATCTTTGTGAAGGATTGATCTCATCGTACTCTGGTTTGAATGAGAGTTTTCCTATTCTGCCAAAGGTGTATGAAGTCAAGCAGACCAATACATTTTAGACAGCGCCATGCTTCCAACTCTGGACCCAGTTTGGGTTTCTATTCCAGCAGGACTGTGTCCCAGTGCACAAAGCGAGTTCCATAAAGACCTGCTGGAGGAGTTCAGTGTGGAAGAACTTGACTGGCTACACAGAGTCCTGACCTGAACACCATCCAGCACCTTTGGGATGAACTGGAACGGAGATTGGAGACAGATCTTCTCGTCCAACATCAGTGTCTGATCTCATAAATGCTACAGAAAGAATGGACACAAATTCCCACAGAAAGTCTTCCAAGAAGAGTAGAACCTTTTGGGGCCGACACCATATTAACACAATTCCCACAGAAACTCAAGAGTCCCACTGATTTACATTTACATTTACGGCATTTATCAGACGCTTTTATCCAAAGCGACTTCCAATTCCTAACTACAGGGGACAGTCTCCCTGGAGCAACTTGGGGTTAAGGGTCTTGCTCAGGGTGGTGCTGAAGGTAGGATTCGAACCCATGACCTCTTGGTCCAGAGGCAAGTATCCTATCCACTACGCCACCACCACCCTGATCCAATCTAGCATCAAACATCTGAAACAACCAGCTCTGTTAGTGTGCGTAAACACTGCATAAATACTGCTGACAGCACTAATTTTTATTTTGGTATTGATCTTGAGAACCTTGTACCATTTTCTGGTACCAGGTTCTCAGTACAGATTCTAACTCACACCCTATCACTATAGCTCCCTCGTCCACCTCAACGTTAGATGACACACACTTTTTGTAGACACTGACTGCAGTTGCAAGGAAATACTGCATAATGCAAAACAGAAACACAATGATCATCTCAGTGTGAATTGCAGACTGTACATTTGAGTTACATGTGTTTAAATATTATGGTGCTACAGTCCATATTCTAGGAGCCTGAAATAACCAGGTGTAACCCAGTTGCTAAGGAGGTATTTTACAGATGCAAAAAAGTGATTGCGATTATTATTCCTTTTCTTTTGGCATTTTTGAGATGGTTTCTAACTCCCACGTGGGCGTGGGTTGCAGGAGTACATTAATTAAATGAACAATGTTCTGCATTCGTTTACCATGGAGACAGGGCAATATGAGGGAATATGATGTAACTTAACGCCTGTAGCAGATGTCTGGTTACCTTTCCCCCTCTCAGCTGCACCTGTGCTCCGAAACCCAGCAGCATCTGAACCACCTGAGGCTTGCAGTTCTGTACTGCGATGTAAAGTGCTGTCTGTCCATCTTTAGTGGTGGCGTCCACATGTGCCCCCTTCAGGAGCAGAGACTTCACTACAGCTGCATGGCCCCGCTTTGCAGCTGCATGCAGGCACACTGCACCTGACTACAAAAAACACACAATCATAACAAATCAGAACCAGGTCAGTGGTCCATTAAATCAGTAAAATTCATGTTTGTTTTTTAAAATTCATATATCCTTGGGTCAGGACAGTCTCGACATTTCGAGTTTACAATGCTCACTCCCACTCGACTTACACCATAAGCGTCATACATTCGGACTACATGGGCGCACTAATTCCGCGCGGCGGAAGAATACGCAGTAACATGGTGAATGTATGTGTCGGAGTTTTCCTTTTCTGAGGCTTAGTTGCTTTTTATGATTTTACAGCTGTGAGAGGATCAGTAAGTGACTCAGACTAGGATGTGTTTCGACTTACACCAAAATTCAGGTTACATCACTGTCGAAGGAACGGATCTGTTTCGTAACTCGAAGACCCGCTGTATACACTTTCCAAATGCATCACTAGCGGCATGGATCCATGCACGAAGCACAACAAATACATGGCAAAACAGCTTCATATAGGGAATTTCTCCCAGTGTGTGTTGGTGCTGGAGGTGTCAGACGTCATGCTGAGGTTTGTTTGGTCTTCCTGTGTCATGTAGAACCAAAGTTTAAAAACATGTAATAATAACAGCTACTGGGGTTTTACAAAAGGAGGAACATGCAAATGAACATTAAGAACAAAAATGATCAAATGTCTTTTATTTTAGGTCAGAAAAACATGGGAGAACTTCCAGGATAGTCTCCGCCCACAATTGGGTGGGGAAAACCCATAGAGGGGGGGGGCTCCGGACAGCACCCAACCAGCGGTGTAGGAGAACAATCACTGGTGTTAGACTGTTTTACCCCGTTTTTATTTGTTGAAATTAGATTTTTACTAATACACTCTTCTATGGGTTAATAAAGAGCAAGCTTACTGAGTGCTACAACAAGTTGATTTAATGGTTTAAATGTTGTGGATTAGCATCTTATATATTGCCTAGAAGTAGATACTAGAACCACTTAATCACAGTCACAGTACCATGAAGCTTCAGTACCTTGTTTGGCATGTGTAAAGGAACTCCTTTCTTTAGGAACGTGAGGGCCGTCTCTGGGTGACCACACTGAGAAGCAATGTGTAGTAATGTGCTCCCATCCTACCCCAACACAGATCAGGTAGAGAAGCCCATAACAGTCAGTTAAAAACAATACTAAGAGCTTGTTCATGTATTTGAACTGTCTCGAATAGAGTGTAAGATCGTGACCTTCGTTCTTGCCAACACGTTCGATTTGAATTTCTCAGTGAGGATCTCAACCACACTGGTGTGGCCTCGCTCTGCTGCGATGTGCAGGGGCGATCTATCCATCTGGAGAGAGGGAATGAAATGTTACAAGAGAGAAACCATCGCTGCAGATGCATATCTTTAACATTTGAATTGTGGCTCTGATTCCAGCTGTAAGACTGCACTAATACCAATACAGACGACCCTCAAAATGTGTGGTAAAAAAAAGCAACTATTTCTATAGTCTAAACCCTAAATATGCCCCAGATATGCTCCCAAAACACTTTAATTTCATTTTAAACTTAGCTTAATACATTTCCCTCTAAAAAAATGTAAAGGTCAACTCGAGATATGAGAAAATTGAGCTCTACGTGGGAAACTTCTGAATCAGGAATGCTGGACTACAGCTGCCAGAGAAGTGTCACAGAGAAGCAGCCAATCAGCAGCAAGGAGACATGAATAATGCTCTCGGACTGGCTACTTTCAAACCTCCCGTCTCTGAGTACAGGAGTATTTCACTTCCATGTACGGGTGCTTTGTGTTCTCTTGACTGTCCTAAAAAATGTATACAGTTATATTTTACAAGGAACTGTAGCTGCATTTACATTCAAACTTTTTACAAATTTAGTCAATTATATTATTCTTAATAATTTGGCACTAAAATTCTTGACGACAATTATATATTGGCACAAAAACTGCAGAGGATATCTGCGGTTGCTGGGGTTTCCGCTGAGAATTATTAGTTCGGTTCTAAGAAAAAACGAGCAGCCGCCAACTGCGAACTGCGACTTTGCAGGGGTTGATTGTATTACCATGACAGTTACTCCGGTGTTATTATTTTCTGCTACTGTAATTACGGTACAACGCTAGACATGGTTGTCATATAAATGACAAACTTACACAGTATCCTAACAGCTCTTCTAATGAATCAGTTCAGCTTTTAAGGACTTTAACATCAGTAAACACATCAGTATCTGACCTTGCATCAGTACCCTACTCTTGTGGCTGCATGCAGTCAAATCCTCATATTAATGTTCCGAAAAGTAGCATACAGCCTTCCCAGGTGAGGAAGGGCTGTTACTAGAAGCAAAGTCTACAGATGACCATCATGCATCACCTGCCCACGCCCAAACCAAAACTACCAATAACACAAAAACAAAACAAAAAAAAACTTTTTTAAAACAGTTTTTCATACTGATTTCAGACCTGCTTTCAGGTTTTTTCACATCAGCTTTTTGAATTATAGGTAATATTAGATCTGCAATAGACTTGCATGCAGTTTTTATTAAACCACAGACACCAATCAAGAACTGTTTCAATATTTTCAGAGTGAAGTCAGACAGGCCACAC
>JBBJLR010018825.1:0-13270 GCA_037577145.1 Brachypetersius gabonensis
GTGGTGGTGCTGAAGGTAGGATTCGAACCCATGACCTCTTGATCCAGAGGCAAGTATCCTACCCACTGAGCCCCTCCACCTCCACGTTTATGCCATTTAGTAGATGCTCTCATGATAAAAGACTCATCTGTTAAAAATGGGCAGTTTAGGAAATCCAATAAACCTAATAAGAACAACCAAAAGAGATATGGACTGACTTAATGAAGGCTGTAGTTAATAAATATGTAATAAAGATTTTTATTGTAATCTATGTATAGCATGAAATGCTATAATACAAGAAAATGTTTGAGTTAAAACTTGAATTAAAATTAGGAACAAATTTAAAATGTTTTAAATCTGTGAAAAACAGATATTTTGCCATTTTTGTTTAAAACACTCCTATTAATTTTTGTAATTGGTAATATCACTGTCAAACCCACTAATAGTGTCCAGAAAATGAGTATAAATTTGGTTCCTGTACTTTCTTTCAAATACCTTACTTCAAATCTCACAAACAAAAATACTTTCCTTCATCTACACATCACCCAACTAAAACCATTACTGATTTTCAAAGATGCATAAAACATATGCTTTTGTTTCCTTTTCAACATTGAGCACATCAGGTAAATGCTCCATCAGCACCGTGATAAGTGTTCATTTTCATTAAAGCGTAACTGTAAGACATTCGTAAATGTGAAAACAAAACGAAGAGTAATGTTTCAGTTCCCCTATTCCAGTGGCAGCTGAGCTGACTACTTCTTCACAGGTAATCTGGCTGTAATCTCACCACAACCTCTAGCATCAGCTCTACAATCACCAGGCGGTTTGAAAGAGCTGGACCTCAGTAACAATGACCTGCAGGATTCCGGAGTGGAGCTGCTCTCTGCTGGACTGAAGAGTTCTCTCTGTAAACTGGAGACTCTCAGGTAAAACTTTCTGTCAGTTGGTTCTAACATTTTAAATGTTATGCTCTGATATCCAGTGTTTAGTGATGGACATCCATAAATGAAAAATCTCTTGACTTTTGTTAAAGTCTGCTGAAACATGTATAATTTTCTTCCGCCAGCTAGAAGAATTCTCCAAAAACAGCAGCAGTTTGTGGGCTGTATTTTTTTTCTTACTGTATAGGAGCTGTATTTCTTACTGTATAGGAGCTGTATTTTATAGAGCATTTAGAGCAAATATCTGCATTTTCTCCTGAAGATATTTGGGAACTCGCTCACCCAGATTTTCTGTATCGTCAGGTTATGCGCCAGCAGACTTTTCTAGATTGCTCTTTTATTCTTGATAGTTTCTGTTCAGATTTTCGAGAGTCAGGAGTTCAGCAATGATGAATGTGGTTGCATTTACTTTGACTGTCTGATCTGGTAAACAACAAGCAGAAGATCATTTCCACAACACTGTAATGGATGCCACTGAACTTCTAACCACTTTGAATGTGCATCAGCCAAGATCATGAGATCATATTTACCATATGTAACATTCTCCAACCAGAAGAATTGCCCAGGATGTGAATGCCCACACTGTTGTGTACAGCTCAGGACTCTGCTCCAGTACAGGACTCTGTGCTGGGAGAGAGGCTGAAAGCTCATACCAGAAGCTCCTGGATTCTCATACCTTACTGACTTCTGCTACTTGGGGCACAGTCTGTGCATCTTAACAGACAATAAAAGCAGCAACACCACTCCATGTGTCCTGAGAAACTATGCATTCTGCAACCGTTTAGAGGCCTGCTGTTCTAGCATCAGTCATCTAACTAGTGATAGTAGCAGACAGATTGCAAACAGGCTTTGATGACATCTCAGGGCGTGTTCGGAGGAGCTGCGCTGACCAGCTGAATGATTTTTTGATCCTTATATTCAGTCTCTGGCTCAGTTTTTGGTGCCTACACCATTCTCCTAGTGCCAAAATGCAACAAGCTCTCAAACCTCAGTGGCTCTACATATTCAGAAAATGTTATCAAACTCAACAAAGACCATCTCTGCTCCTCCATTACTTGCTCTATTGACCTGCTACAGTTCGCCTACCACCAAAGCAAGTCAACAGTGGATGTCTGGCTAGCATTAGCAGTGTGTGGGCAACCCAAAGAAACAGCACAAATGCAGTAATAACTCCCTCAACCCTCATGGTCAGAAAGGGCACAGCTTACCAATACTACAGTATATATATTTATAATCTGTTGTAAACAAAACAAGAAAGTTTTTTTAAACCATTTACATTTGTCTATATTTCTCAAATTATTCTTTTTTTCTACTTTTTATTCCATTTTCTAATTATCTCATAAACAACTCAGTGTTACATTTCAATGCTTGTCGTATGTGTATAAATATATATGGCAAATAAACAGCTTGAATATCGACATCTGGACACATTCATGGATGAAGAAGGACTTGACTTCGATCTTTGCTGATCTCTGATACAGGTGGCCAGACAGCAGGGCATGTGCATGTGCTGAGAAAGCTTATGATCCTGCATCAGAAGTTTAAAATTAGGTGTAAAAGGTCATACATTTACTTTGCATGTATTGCGTTATTGTGTTTTTTCTATTTTGTCTAATGCAGTGTTTGTGGGTTTTATTAGTGCAGTGCAGCTGGGTTTAGCTCTTGTTTGTAAATACCATCTTTTCTCCTGTTTCCTTAATTTCTGCAGATTGTCTGGCTGTGTACAGGTGTGATTCAAGTCCAAACAGGCACGTGGTTCCGATGCAGTCCAGGTGGGGGCGCTAGTTCTGTAACTGCGGTCCAAAACAGATAAAGCGGAGAAGCGGCAGCAGGGAGCTGAAGGTAAAACGGTTTTAACACTTTTATTTAGTAAATTAATCTACTTTCCACACCATTTTAGTCGTAGACAACTATCAGCCTTTACTGTGTTACTGTACACAATATTTCAACAATTGCTCATCATTTCTGGCTAAAGAAGTGATTAATATGTGACATTCAGTGTGTTTCTGTGAGTACAGTAGCATTAGCCAACATTAGCCAACAGGCACACAACGTCTTTTATCACATATGTCCTGGTTTGTAGGTAACAAAAAATTATTCATTGAAAGCATGATTTATTTATGCCTATAGCAAGAATTCCATGCCAAAAAACAGCGAAGATGTCAAACATTTGGGGATCTGGTTTGAAAAGAAACAGCCCGTCTGTACTTTCATTTCTTCTTCCTCTCCTCATTTCTGACTTGGCATGGGGTCTCCCACCGTTTAAAGCAACACATTTCATTTTTATATGTGAAAAGAGTGTAGAGGAGAGTGGGGTGAGTGGGGCCAGTTATATCCTCTAAATGTAAACTGGTATATGCCTAAATAAGTACCTAGTTTTCCTTTTCTGTGAACTGTCTGTAGGGTGATGGCTGATAATGAGCATTTCATGGGGAAATAATTATTAATGTTCCCTATGACTTTTTTTTCTTAATAAATGCACTCTTATTCCAACCTGCTGTTTCTCTTTGATCCAGCTGGCAGATCCCATGAAATGCCAGTTTACAGCATTTCTGCGAGTGCCTTTATATGTTCTGCCATCTCTTTCTCCATATGCTCATCAGACTTGTTTGGCGAGTCCAGTTATTTTATATCCTGGTCTCATGTCTTTTCCATCTATATTTTTCATCTCCGTGTTTCGTTTTAATGTCATCCTGCATGTGTTCGTCTGCCTCGCCCCCTGACAAATGGACTTTCCCTCCTTCACCTCTTTCACTGCTCTGTCCATGTCCTCAGTAGTGAAAACCCTGTCTGTCTTCTCTTTATAACTTTTTTTATAACTCTCAGTATTGTTTAGAAATTTTGCACAAATCTAGGGCCTCATAGAAAATCAATTAGCCTGTGGTCTAAATCTTAAATGGGTCAATGACATAAGGTTTTTCAACATGCCAATTTTAAAATACTAAAAATAATATCTTTTGCAACTGTTCAAACATTTAGATTGTTGTGTATACATATTAATTTATTTAATTAAGTAATTCTAGTGTTTTTTCATAAAGATAAATTGCCCGAGGCCTTAAAAAATGTCATGTGGTGCGACCATAATTTATCTCAAAACTAATACATTTTTTAACATGCCTAATATTTTTTGCAAGTTGTCAGTAATATCAAGTGTTTAGAAACTCGTGTTTGCATTTCTTTTGAGTTTTGAAAATTATGATCTTTTATTTTAGCTGTATAATGTCACAGTTGCCGTATTAAATGTTGTTAACTGACTTATTTTTCCTGTAAAACACATAACTGATAATGTTTTAAAAATACCATTCACTTAAGCATATTGTATCAGTTATTAATGTCTCAGCTACAGAAATTAGATTTTATTTTGAATTTAATATAGTTGTTATGATGGGTGGTTGCACCGAATGACTTATTAAAAATCAATTTAAAGAGGTCAACAAATAAATTCCACAAAATTATATTTAAAACAGATTTTAACATTTCAAACATGAACTTAAACTCAAACTTTATTTTCTATATAGCACATTTCATACAATGAATAACACAAAGTGCTTTACAGTTTAAAAGAACAGACATCCCTCCCTCACTCGCCCGCTCACCCGCACACAGCTGTAAACACACACTCTTTAAAATGTGATATGGCAGGCACTGAGGAACCAGGTGAGGAAAGCATTAATTAACTGATTGAACATCATGAACACAAACATTTCATTGTTTGATAAAAAATCGAGCTCCAGGCCTGTTTGAACTTTGCCCAATCTTGGCTGCTCAAATTAGCGTGCCGTGAGGTTGCCGGCTCGGGTTCCACAATGACTGAGACAACATCTTTCTTGAAGTAATATATAATATCTGGCACTTGTGGCCACATGAACAAGTTCTTTTCCCCTGCCTGCCGCATGGAGGTACCTTGCACTTCCTCTCCAACAACCTGAAGGATCTGGCCTACATAGAGAAGTTCATCATAGGTGACAATCTCAAACTTCCCGCTCAAGTCTTCCGGAGGTTGTTTCTTTGGTGGCTCAGGAGGGCTTAAGGGATCCTCAGTGGTGTCCCTCAAATAAGTTTTCACTGGCTGGTAACAGAGACAGGTCTTCATTTCTGCATGCTTGCAGAAGCATGAAACCTCCCTGTGACTGATTTGAGCTGCTTGTGAAGAAAAAACCTGATGTATTTTTAAGGTTCCCTTCACAGCCGTCAATATGTCTGGAATTCTCTCATATTTTTGGGTTCTGTCTTCGTTTGTCCAGTGATAAGTGATAGTTGATGCTGATTTTTTTGTCCAGCATCTCGTACAAATCCAGTGGAGTCTGCAGCTCACCACCCCGACGAACATGGGGATCTGCACGTTTTCAAAAATATCTCCGTCCACACGCAATCGCAGAAAACGCTGTCCAGAACGTGCCAAGGCAGCAGGTGGCGATATAACCTTAAACCAAATAGCATTGGTGACCAATCAGAAGCCTTGGAGGGGGAGCATCATTACCTGTTTCTGGTAGACAAACAACCACCAACCACTGTTCTGACCGGGGGGTATTCCATGAAACAGGATTAAGGGAAAGTCTGGCTTGAAAAAAAGCCAGAAATAACCCAGAGACAGTGTTTGTGTTAAATGTAAAAGCATCTGAAGCTGACTCTGACGCCTCTGTCCTTCATACTGGATGGACAGTAACTCCGCGCATGAGTATAAACATATTAACTTATTAACGCGGCTGAGAGCAGTGTTTTGTGGACGTCAGGCATTTTAGATGACAACCAAGGCGCGGCGATGGCGTTATATGAGTGGCGCACAGTTTAACGCGAAATGGTCCGTTTTTCTCGTCCGCACGTGAACGTCACTTTGGACGGAGTTTTCAAAAACCTACGTTTTCACCGACTCAAAACGCCGTTTACGTGTGGACGAAAGGCCAAAACCCATAGAAGAATCTCCGTTTTCAGAAATACCCGTGTGCGTGTGGACAGGGCCTTTGATACTGAACTCTTCTTTTGATTTTCTGTTTATTTTTGGTGATGAAAATTGATAACTGATTGCTTTCTTTTTGCTGACCACCTCTTGTGCCCCCTTTGTTTGAAATTTTCACTTGGGCCTACTTTTTATTTTACCATTAACCTCTTGCCTCTCTTTCTGAATCTATCCTTTAGTTTTTTCATCTCTGCTAGCTGTTTCTTCAGAAGTGTCAACTGAAAAAGCAGCAATCTTTCAGCAATCTTTTGAAACATTTCTCTGCTGAGGATGTATTCTTTCTCTGATTCTCTGGTGTGGAGGACACTGGTGGATTAAAATCCTCATTCAGAGGAATGGGATCTTCCACAGCTTGACCTGCATCTCCTGGCTACTCTTGTGCTACATCTACACCAACCAGAACTGGTGGAATGTTCTCCATGGATGGTGGTGTAAGGTCTAACACAGCATTTGTCATCTTTTTTTCTTTCCCTGTAAGCACTGGATGCTGCCCTCTCTTTCTTTTTCACTCTGGCACTATGGAATCTTTCCCTGCAGTTTCCTTCTCTGCTAGCTGAAACAATTATGTAATATAGTGTCATGCGAAAAATTTGTAGTCTATTTTATTTTGGACAACTGATAGATGACAGCAAATGAACACGTTCACGAAAAAATGCATTTCCTCCAGGCAATGAACACGGAGACGCACACAAACAGAAATATGTACTGCAAGTTGCCTAATTTAATGTTTTCATTTTAACTATTAACACACCTTTCTCTTCTCCTGGCAAGGTACTCTGCTCTTGCTGCAGGGTCAGAGTTGACATGCTGCCTGTGGCGAGCGCTTTTTACTTTGCTTGGCAGTGGCATCTGGAAAGATAGATTAAATGAGTTAAATAAATACATAATAATGAATACATTGCTAATAATTGCATAATTACTCAAGTGAAACAGCATGCTCTTGATATTTTTTTCTTATATCGTACAAAGATGAACTAATTATTGTTTCAGACAAATAGCAAAATGACTCAATTTATATAAAAAAAACCCATTCCAAATAATTCTAAAATTAAGTACTTTGTGTTTATCAATCATCAGTTGAATATAAAAAGCACAAAAACTACTAATCTAGGACATAAATCTATGATGGAAAACAATCTGAAGTGGTGATAGTTGGTCGCGCCACATTTTCAAGTTCAGTCAAAAAAAAGCAAAACAAGCCAGTTTCCCACAAAAGGTCACTATGAAATTTATGATAAAAATACCTATTGGTGGAAATAACTTAAATCCATAGTTTTTTTTTAAGGTCATACCACAAGACATCCATATATGGCAACTCCATTACAGCAGTTAAAAGGGTTCTTTTTAAAAAAAAACAAAAAAAAACCAAGTTACAAACCTGCTTTCAGCTTCCATGGGTCTATGACAAAATGTGATGGTCGCATCACATGATATTAAATGAAATGGACGTCATCGGACAAAGTTTGTTTGTGTATTATGATAGAAATATAACAGCAAATGTTTTGGAATTTTGTTCAGGAATACAAAACGCTTTGTAAATTATGCCAAATATGAATTGTAGTAGATTTTGAATAATTTGAAAAGTTTTCAGAACAGCATTCATGGCTGGACGGTCGCACCACATGATATTTTGACACTTTTAAATGACTGAAAAATTACAAATAACTCCTGATTTTTGAAAAGTTGAAGTGAATACATATATGGGAGAGGTACTACATATATTTTTGTACATTTAAACCTTAGAAAAAAAAAACTTAAAAAAAAATACAGCTACATACATTTACAAAATACATTTACAAAATACATTTACAAAAGTCATCTCACAAAAATAACCAAAACAGTATGTACATAAATTAATACAAATAAGACAAGGGCAAATAAACTTATGGTTGACACTTTTGAATGTTTATATTTCTCATATTGATTCTCAGCTAATATCACCCAACCTACCTCTGTTCAAAAGGTTATCAAAACAGGAAAAGGGGTGGGGTATCCAGGCCAATAAGAGGAGGGCGGTGGGCTACCTGGGAAACTGTACCAAATAAAAGGAAACTATAATACAAACTAGAGCTATTGTCATTTCAAAACTGTGGCTGGACAAAACAGTTAAACTGAGGCTCAGTACCAGCTCTGTCATAGTGAGTCCTGATGAGCTGCCATGCCCCGCACAGCTGACTGTGCAAGGGGCTTAGCCATGGATCCAGAGACTGGGTGGTTAGGTAAGGCACTGAAGAAAGTCTGGTATTTTTGTGAACTTTTCATACACTGTCAACCTGAACAGCTCTGGCGGACTCTCTGATGCACCAGGTGGTGACGTGATCGTTTTAATGACCTGCCACATGCGCCAAGTGTCCTTTGAACTGTGAAGTGTGTGTTGATCTTCTCTGCATAGTCCTGCTTTACCTCTTTAATGACCCATGATAGGTCTGCTCTGGCTTTCAAGCCAAGTCACGCCAAGTAGCTTTAGGGTAGGCTTCCTTATTGCTGAACTTAAAGGCAGCATCTCTGATTTTCATCAGTTTGCATAGCTTTTCAGAGAACTAGGGTTTATGGTTTGCTTGGGTGATTATGGTCTTGGAGACAGTGACATCCTCATTGCACTTTCTGATGTAGTTGGTCACTGAGGCTGTCTACCCCTCCAGGTCCACTGTGTCTGTGTTTGTAGCAGCTTCTCTAAACATGTCCCAGTCTGAGCATTCAAAGCAGTCTGGCAGAGCAGGTATGGACCCTTTTGGCCATGTTCTCATCTCTCTCAAGGTTGGTCTGATCTGCTTGGTAATTGGGTCTGTAGACTGGGGTGAGAAGTATGGAGATGTGGTCTGATTGTCCGATGTGGGGGAGGGGTGCAGCCTTGTATGCTTGCTCGATGTTTGTGTAAACAAGGTTTAACATGTCCCCTCTTGTTGCAAAGTCAATGTTCTGATGAAATTTGGGTAGGAATTATTTGTGTAACATTATTAAAGTCTCCAGCGCCGATGAAGAGTTCACTGAGTGCTCCACTAACTTTAGGTGGGATGTAAGCAGCAACGATGACCACCATAGTAAACTCTTTTGGGATATAAAACTGTCTGCATCTGATTGCTAAAACCTCCAGGAGTTCTGAACAATGCACAGAAACAATCGCTGCATTCTTACATCAGCTGGATAGCAGAATCTGCGATGCCTCCGCGTAGCTATGTTTCAGTAAAAATAAGAACACTGCAGTGTGCTGTTTCTTTCCAGTAGTTTAGAAGTTATTTTAAACAGTCCAGTTTATTGTCTATAGAGCAGAAGTGATGGGAGCATCAGTCGGCTACGATTAGCTTTTAGTCTAGCATGGGAGCACCGGTTGGCTATGGTTAGCTTTTAGCCTAGCATGGATCCATGCGCGCCTACCGTGCCTCCCCCTCCTCGCATACGGCTTTAGATGGATTTCCTGGCGGACGCTGAGACGCATGTGGCCGTGGACCGTCTGCTCGGAACTTGCAAAATGCCACAGCAGCGCAGTTTCTCCAGTGTGTCTCTGTCTGTTTGTGTTTGCTGGCATTTTCCAAAATCCAAGGGCTGCTGGCCGTTGCAGATGTGTTTCAACCATTTGACCATTTCATTCTCTGGCAATTTATGTGTTTGTCAGTACTATTCACATTGAATTTTACTCTTTTTTCCTCTCTCTAAAAGGAAGGACCTCTTTTCGCCATCTAAGCGTGCATCTTTCACCTCAAGAGGAGTGCACCACACATTTAGTATTTGGAGAGACTGCACATGAAAATATGGTATCCAAAAGGTCCAAGACTCTAAAAACATCTTGTGCTATGCTTCACACCAACACATCACATAGACAAACTCAAAAAACTGAAGGAAAAGAGTCAGAGTGTGGGAAGAGTCCTTATCAGCAACAGGACAAGCACGTTAACCGAGGAGAAAAACTGTATTACTGCTCAGAGTGCGGGAAGAGTTTTACCAGACGGAATCGTCTCCAAATACACCAGCGCATTCACACAGGAGAGAAACCGTATCACTGCTCAGAGTGCGGGAAAAATTTTACCAAACAGAATAATCTCCAAATACACCAGCGCATTCACACTGGAGAGAAACCGTATCACTGCTCAGAGTGCGGGAAAAGTTTTACCAGACAGAATCGTCTCCAAATACACCAGCACAGTCACACAGGAGTGAAACCATATCACTGCTCAGAATGTGGGACTAGTTTTAGTGAGAGTAGTGCCCTCAAAGTACACCAGCGCATTCACACAGGAGTGAAACCTTATTACTGCTCAGAATGTGGTAGAGGTTTCAGTCAACTGTTTAATCTCCAAAGACATCAGCGCATTCACACCGGAGAGAAACCATATCACTGCTCAGAGTGTGGGAAGAGTTTTAGGGAGAGTAGTGCCCTCAAACACCACCAGCGTATTCACACAGGAGAGAAACCATATCACTGCTCAGAATGTGGAATGAATTTTACTCAGAGTCTTCTCCATGGACATCAGCGCATTCACACAGGAGAGAAACCGTATCACTGCTCAGAGTGTGGGAAAAGTTTTAATTACCGTTTTTCTCTCCAAGCACACATGCGCATCCACACAGGTGTGAGACCTTACCACTGCTCAGAATGTGGGAAGACTTTTACTCAACACTCTAGTCTCCAAAGACACCAGCGCATTCACACAGGAACAAAACCCTATTACTGCTCAGAGTGTGGGAAGACGTTTAGGTGTAATTATGCCCTTAAAACACACCAGCGCGTCCACACAGGTGTGAGACCGTATCACTGCTCAGAGTGTGGGAAGACCTTTACTCAGCACTGTAGTCTCCAAAGACACCAGCGAATTCATTCAGGAACAAAACCGTATTACTGCTCAGAGTGTGGGAGGAGTTTTACTCAACAGTTTCATCTCATAAGACATCAGCACATTCACACTGGAGAGAAACCGTATTGCTGCTCTGAGTGTGGGAAGAGTTTTACTCAACAGGGTGCTCTCCAAAAACATCAGCTTATCCACACAGGTGTCAGTGCTCAGAGTTTGGGATGAGTTTCAGACATTCAAATTTAAATACACAATTTAATCCTAATCCATTTTATCCTAGATGTTTAATTCTAGATGGAGTAATGTTTAAGGATGTGAGGCAGTCACACTGCAAATATTTGAAATAATTCCATCAGAACATTATCGTATGTATATGATGTGCAAATACATGTATGTTGTGTTTGTGTAATATAATAGTATAACAAGAAACTGTCTAGATTTTCCTTGTAATAAGAAATGTATGAAGTGGAAAAATGTATAGAAGTTGATGTAAAAATGCTAATGTAAAGTAAGTGAAATTATGTAAATATTTTGAGATGTTTTGCCATAATGGGTGACACGGTTATACCTCCTGGGTTTGATTTTTGACTGGAGTTGTTATGGCCCTTTCTGTGTGGATTGTACATTATCTTCCTGTATGCCCTTAAAACACACCAGCGCATCCACAGAGGTGTGAGACTGTGTCACTGCTCAGAATGTGGGAAGACTTTTATTCAACACTGTAGTCTCCAAAGACTACAGCGCACTCATACAGGAACAAAATCGTATTACTTTACTGCTCAGAGTGTGGAAGGAGTTTTACTCAAGAGTTTTATCTCCAGAGACATCAGCGCATTCACACTGGAGAGAAACCGTATTGCTGCTCTCAATGCGAGAAGACTTTAACTCAACAGGGTGCTCTCCAAAAAATATTAGCTTATCCACACAGGTATCAGTGCTCAGAGTTTGGAATGAGTTTCAGACATTCAAATTTAAATCACAATTGAATTAATAATTTGTCATATAACCCATTTTATCCCAGATGGTTAATTCACGAGTAATGTTTAAGGATGTGAGGCAGTCACACTGCAAATATTTGAAACCAGAACATTATCCACCAGAACATTATCATATGTAAATAATATACAAATACATGTATGTTGTATGTGTGTAATATCATGGTGTAACAAGAAACTGTCTAGATTTGCATTGTAATAAGAAATGTATGAAATGGGAAAATGTATAGAAGTTGATGTAAAAATGCTAATGTAAAGTAAGTGAAATTATGAAAATATTTCACTTATTTTGGGATGTTTTGCCATAATGGGAGACACGGTTAAACCTCCTGGGTTTCATTTTTGGCTGGGGTGGTTATGGCCCTTTCTGTGTGGATTGTACATGTTCTTCCTGTATCTGTGTGAGTTTCCATCAGGAGCTCTGGTTTCCTCCCACAGTCATAAAAATGTACAAAATGTATCCATGCTGTCAAAAGCAGGTTTCAGCCAAGCTGACAGCATCACTGCTTTTTGATTGGTCAAAATGTTGACAATAAACAGATTTGGAAAGAGGTAATTTTTTGTTTGTGGGGATAGAGCAGTGCTGCCGACACATCAGCAATGCTGTTACTGGGCTAAGATGCAATGGAAAAATCTAAGCTTGCTATATTCCACTTGCTAGAGAACGTGCACAGTAAAGCTATGTTGGCCAATTCGGTTGGACTGTTTGCTAACAATTATCACATCCTGCTGGCTTGCATTAAGCCAGAAATATACTGGCCATGAGCTACATATGCATATCCGTACACAGTTGCGTTGACAAGGTTTGTGTTGATATACTTGTGTCCGTACTGTGCATCGTAATCTGTTGTGTGTACTCCTTACCACCAGGGGTCAGTGTCGGGGCTGCAAACCAAAAACAATAATGAATACCTGTATCTTAACATCGTCATCTGTTATTCCTAACAAACATGTCTTCACTCGAAGAAATATTCATCTTTATTACACTGAGGCACCAGAGAAGAAAACGCAATCTCGTAGATTTGTACATTCGACCAATTAATAGACCTCGTCAGGAAAATGGGGAATTCTTTTCTCTGGTTTCGCCTATGAGAAACATTGACGAGAAAAATATTGAGAATATTTTCGAATGTCTCCTAAACTATTTGACGAATTGCTCCATCAAATTCACCCTCATATTGAGCACAACCAGACTCTCAGTGACCCAGTAGGCAGCGCTCAGCGACTAGCTGTCACCCGTAGGTTTCTCGCAACTGGGATGAGCTACAGAGCCCTTGCAGCCAGTTACAAGCTTGGCTCAGCCACAGTTGGGTGCATTGTCCGTGAAGTGTCCCAAGTAATATGGGTATCGTTTTTGATGGGTATGGGTAACGAGTTTGTTGCATACCCTGGTCAAGCAAAATGGGAAAGCATTAAGGGGGATTTTTTGGCTCTATGGAATTATTCCAATTGTTTAGGATCAATCGATGGGAAACATGTCAGGGTACGAGCACCACGAAACAGCGGCAGCCAGTTTTACAACTACAAGGGTATTTTAGTTTGATTTTGATGGCAGTGTGTGACGCAAGGTACCGTTTCTCTGTTGTGGACATCGGAGCTTACGGCCGTGAC
>JBBJLR010018855.1:0-13268 GCA_037577145.1 Brachypetersius gabonensis
CAGATTGAGTGGCGGTGATGCCCATGAGTATTGGGACACACAGAATCAATTAATTAATGAATCTTATTGCTTCAGCAAACCAAGACATTTTGGACAACGCCATGCTTCCAACTTTGTCAACAAAGTTTGGGAAAGAACCTTTTCTATTCCAGCATGACTGTGCCCCAGCGCACAAGTCATGCTGGAATAGAGATGGCCAGCCAGGCCTTCTCTGTCAACATCAATGTCTGAACTCATAAATGCTCTACAGAATGAATGGGCACAAATTCCTACAGAAACTCCAAAATCTTGCAGAAAGCCATCCAAGAAGAACTGTTATAGCTCCTCCATAATGAAGTCTATGTATCTGTATGCAATGTCACTGCAATGGAAGCCACTGTTGGTTTGGCCCACATTTAGTGTATGTTGGGGATACAGGATAAAGTGAATGCTGAATAAAACAGGCCTGCTGTGCTAACTGACAGTCAAAAGTCTATTTAGCTGTAAGGTTTGATATAGGGTAGTGAAAATTTGAAAGAAAAGGGTGCTAACCTGGGTCTCACATACTCATTTGTGTGGGTGCACTGCTGGCTGGCAATAATGGGCTTTGGGTTTGCTTATAGTGGATCATAGAATGACAGTCTGTCACTCTCCTGACATTATTAAAATCCTGTTTATTTTTTTATAAATGTATTGGCCTACGTTTTGTGTTACATGAAGGAGACAGCTAACACAGCTTAACATCCTACTGGGTGTACCAGAACTGCAGTCATGGCAGTCCCTTTGAATTTAGCCGAACAGGCCGCACTCGGCAAGCAAATAATCATAGGATCCCGGGAGCAGATTAAAAGCACTGTGTTGCCTTGATAGCAACATATGCTACAATAAATGACTGCTATAAAACGAAAGAATGATGCCTAACTCGTCAATCATCCATGGTCTATGCATAGAAAGACAATAGCAAATAATAGAAGGAGAAACCCCATATTGCTGTATTATTGCACCTCATAAGGCCAGCACTGAAGCAAAGCAAATCACCACAAAACTCTGTGAAATCACCACAAATCCAAAGTCGTGTGCCTGTCAAAGGTGCTCCATTACCACAGAGCAAGCTGCCTGGGATCTGAAGCTGCAAGGCGGATGAGCATATATATTTCAGGGTCATGACTCTGCAAGTGCCGCCAAAAGCTACGAATCAGCAGGGGCACTTTAGAGCTCCCGCAGTAGGCCTTTTACCCCATAACATGGAATATCTGTGTCAATGTATATGACAGAGTGCACTACAGGGGCATCCAGTACATTGACTCACCAAACGCCACCTGGCCTGCAAGAGAGCTGAAACATTTCCGGGTCTAAAGAAGAAGCCAGCCCTTTTAACGCATCCTTAATCCAAAATACTGAACGTGCACAGACAAAGTTAAAGCAGAAGCAACCAAAAGCATTAAAAAGTATGGTCTCTCTCTTCAAACAAACATGCACATACAGTAAATACCTTGTGGTTTCCAATGGTTAATATTCCTGTTTCAAATTTCAGTTATTAAACTGTGGATGATTACTAAACTAAATTACACCAACAGGTACTTTAATGGCATTCAAATATAAATACACCCAAAATATAAGGTTGATCCCCCTTTGCAGTTATAACAGCTTCCACTCTTCTTGGAAGGTTTTCAACAAGATTTTGGAGAGTTTCTTTGTGCCCATTCATTCTGTAGAGCATTTATGAGGTCAGGCACTGATGCTGGATGAGAAGACCTGGCTCACCATCTCCCTTACAGTTCATCTCATTCAGCTAGCTCTGAGGATGAGGCAAATAAGTATTGCTCTGTGCAGGCCAGTCAAGTTCTTCCATGCCGAACTTATACAACCATGTCTTTATGGAGCTTATTGTGTGCGCTGGGACACAGTCATGCTGGAATAGAAAAGGTCCTTCCCCAAACTGTGTACACAAAGTTGGAAGCCTGGCGTTGTTCAAAATGTCTTGGTATGCATAAGCATTTAGATTGCCCTTCACTGAAATTACAGGACCACCTGAATTCAATAATGAATTAATTGTCACAATACTTTTTGTCAGTGTAGTGCATGTTAACAGAAACTCATGTTAAATATTGTCTAGCATTAAGCAAAATTAGCAACAGTCTCCCAGATGTAGCCTCGCAGATGCAGCCTGCAACTTCGGTTTGTTTTGTGTCAGTGGAAGCACGGTGAAAGGCAGTGACAGTGCTCTGTAGGCTCTGTAGGACAGTGCTCTAGAGTCTAGAGTGTTGGCGTATTTCAGTTTTTATAAGAGCACTAAGGGGAGCTTCATTGAAGATGGGCATCTTGTCAGAACATGCAGAAAGAAAATTGCTGTGAAAGGTGGCAACACTTCAAATTATAGGAGTCATCTTCATGATCACCACTCACTACTTTTTCAGTGAATGAAAAGTAAGTTACCTTTAAAATCAATGCATGACTTCAGAGTGAGCGAAAATGTCATGGTAGGTTTGTCTGTTCATGTAAACTGAAGCTTTAGTTACTCCCTCTGGTAAAAAAAAAAAAAAAAACACATGCTGCTAGTGGAATAGTAGGGGCAATACTTATTTGCCTCATTCTCAGAACTAGCTGAATCCTTAGCTCAGAAATTACTTCCTTTAGCTCATTTAGGAGCTGGAGACAGTCATGTGAATGCAAGACCAGGTTGCATAACTTTTGAATTTAAAAACACATATCTACACTTCACTTTAAAGTGTTTGTGCAGCCTGAGACTGTCTGAATGCTGTCAAAAAGTAAACCACAATGAACTAAAA
This sequence comes from Brachypetersius gabonensis, assembly GCA_037577145.1. Classification (NCBI taxonomy): domain Eukaryota; kingdom Metazoa; phylum Chordata; class Actinopteri; order Characiformes; family Alestidae; genus Brachypetersius; species Brachypetersius gabonensis. The sequence goes on from JBBJLR010018855.1 coordinate 2,769, forward strand.
TAAGACGTCTCTCCTCCTTCTATAACTCCCTGTCTCTAAGTCTGTATATACATTGTAGGTATAAACTATACCATATAGGTGCTTATTGAAGTCCATGTTCATTAGTGGAAAGAGGACACAGTAGGACAGTCATTGACCAGGTGAACTCACTACACAGACATGGTAGTGACTAGGGGTGGGTCATATGAACTCATTTATATAACTATATTTTCTACTTTGAACACATTATATCACAATATCAGAAAAGTGTAATTCATGTATAATAGTAGGATTACAACTACTACTACTATTACTGGTAATAATAATAATAATAATAATAATCTGCATGCAATGTTTGGTCAAAAGAGAAAATGAAAATAAGTACACATCTACAGAGAACATATTTCTAAATTTTAACAGATTTTAAATCAGAGGTGTAAAAACTACACAAGTAAATTGTCAGGGCTGGGGACAGTAACGGTGGGCGGCCAAGGAGATTGACCGACCACCAATCTTGGCAGTGCAACCAGGGCGACGAGCTCGTAAGAAGACAGCCAGCTCCGAAGGAACTTCCCTATTTCGCGAGGGGATTAAAAAGTTTGCAAGTAGTGAGGCAGGCTGGAGCATTTCGACTATCGAGCTGTTGTGTGGGGCGGAGTCGGAGGTCAAAGAGGCAGACCTGGGCTTCTGAAGGAGCAGGTGGAACGATGGATCCCCAATCTTAGATCCGGAGTGAGTTGTGGGCCCCCTCGAGACAGCGCTCCCTAGCATCAACAAGGCTGCGATCCTGAACAGCAAGACAGTGCTCCCAAGCGGTGAGACTGTACCTCCGAGTGTCGTGTCAGGAAAGCTCCAGCTGCCCATGCCTGCACCAAGATGCCTCCTGCAGCCTGTCCCCACACTGAGACAGCTGCAGCCTCCCATGCCTGTTCCCTGGCTTTAACCACCAAAACCAGGTAGCACAGCAGGGGTTAGCATGGGGACTAGAACAGGCAGGCCAGAGTCTATAGACATTCTCGGCCCATAAGAGGAGCCTTTAGGTAGGTTAGCCCAGCAGCTACAGACTATGTTAGCCCAGCAGCTACAGCCTATGTTAGCCCAGCAGCTAAGACCAGTAGAGGAGCTATTAGCTGCAGCAGAGGGGCCCGAGTTGGCTGCAGCAGAGGGGCCAATAACGAGGCTATTAACCGCAGCAGAGGGGCCTGAGTTAGCCGCAGCAGAGGGCCTTTAAATGGGAAGTTAGCCGCAGCAGGGACCTTTGAGAGGCGGTTAGCCATAGCAGAAGGTATCCGGGTTAGCAGGATACCTTCTTCCCCTGATTTTTTTTTGGGGGGTACTGGGTCTTTGAGAGCCCGAAGAAGCTCCTTGGCATTGCCTTGGATCTCGGGGGACATCAAGGGGCTCCCCCTAGGGGGCTCCCGGTAAGGGACTCTGTACTGGGAGACACGGCGGTGCTTCCCAAAGGGGCCTCTGCCCCTGCGATCAGGGACTCCAACACTGATTAATGCAAGAGCTTATGTACATTCTACACTGTCCAAATTGCAGATTTGTTAGGTTCATAAGTTTTATTATTAGCTGTTCTAGCTGATTTTAATTAATCCCATGGCCACTGATGGGTTGAGAATAGTCAACCAACTAAAAATATCAAAGAATTTTGTGGTTAGTAACTCACTGATGAAGGGCTAGAGCATGGTTAAGGCCTCGTCCACACGGACATTTAAAATGAACGCGCTCTGAACGCCATAGGCATTTTTGTGGCGTTTGGTAGCGACACTTGATTGACGTCAGCAAGGCATTTGACTGGCGTCTGACGCCATATAACGCCAGCCTGTTGCCCAATCTATAGTTTCGTGTATTATTTTCACGCCAAGAAAACGTTGTATGCGGCGTTTATTTGACGCCATCCGAATGCATAGCCGGCCGAACGCCGACGCTGAACGCCTGTGTGGACGCTTTGATTTGCTTCAATGAGCAGCTCACCTGGCGTCATGAACGCCAGAAAAATGCCTGGTTCAGACTTTCGTGTGAAATGTGAATGAAAAAGAAACCTTTAACTGTATGATTGTTTACCAATGATGTAAAACAATGTATTTAAGGGGTTTCTAATAAATGATGTACAATGAAAAAAACCTGTGCAAGTGTGTAAAAATCTGATATTCTTGTACCAGCAAAATTGTTACTGCTGCACTGAGAATGCGTGTGTGTGTGTGTGTGTGTCAGTGTGTGTGTGTGTGTCAGTGTGTGTCAGTGTGTGTGTGTCTATGTAACAAATAAACAAACCCATAAACCCACTCCCGCTCATGTCTGGTTGAATAAACAGCTTCATATACGTACATATCCAATCCACTACAGTTACATCCTCTCTATTACCCTCACCATAGACCCTTACTGCTGCAGATACTTACACACTTACCCTTCCCTCCAGTCAGAAATTCCAGCTTTCTATATCATGACTATCATTTGATAGCTATAGTAAGTACCAGTCTACCATTTGCGACGAGCTGTACATCATCATCATATTTTTAGAACATATTATAGAGAAATCTGATACAATACTTATCAGTAATTCAATCATACTGTTAAAGCACCTCTGCTCATAGATAGGAAGAGACCTTTCTAATGGAGCAATTTGCTGATACAAGACTTTGTAACAAAATGTAATCCTATGTATGTTTCGCAGCATATAAACCATAGATATAATGCTCAGTCTTACACTCTAAGTGCAGGGCCAGGCAACAAAACCGTTTATGTACCTCTAGGTCCTTGAACAATGACGAGTATAAACTGTTGTTTTATTGTGTCTACAATTGTTTAGCAACAGGCAAAAAAATAAATAAATCTGAAACAACCATCTTTTTCAGGGGCTGAGATATATTTCCATGGAGTTTGTGAGTGAGAAGCTCCTAAATTCAACATTACATGCTTATACTGAAAGGTAGCAGATTATGACAGGGCACAAAAATAAATGTGAGGTGAAGGGAAGGGTGAAGCCAGCAACATGGCAGCCCACAATGAGTCATGAGCCATGTTTCCTGGCATAAGAGGAAAATATCTTTCTAGGAAACATGCATAGGTACTAACACCTGGAGGGCACTGGGTTGTTTTTCCTCCCTAAATGCTCGAGAAATGGCACAGTAATGAAACTGCACAGAACAGGCTGAAAATCCCCAAAACACAAGAATTTAGCTTAAAACCATTTTAGGGAATGACAGTAGGAATCAGGTGCTGTTTTCAGTGTGCATTTATGTGACTCATGGTCCTTTTCACCATGTGTCCCCAGTCTGTCAAGTTGGTCTTCCACTACAGGGTGGAACACGGCTAACGGCATGAGGTTTAGTGGATTTTAATTTGTGTTTTTATTATGTTTGAAACTGGAATGTTATCTTCACTTGATAAGCACTCTGTCATTTAAATTAATTCAGAGCATGTTTTTCAAGGACACACATCTAATTTAGTCGATTTTCTTTCCATCCATTATCTGAACAGCTTATCTTAACCAGGGTCATATGGGGGTGCTGGAACTTCTCCCAGACAAAACTGCATACTGAGGTACCATGTCACCCTTCCTACCACTCATGACCGGTGCAAATTACAGTGTAAAGTAGTCGCATTTGCACATTATTTGTAGTTTGCAGGCATTTTGTTGGTAAATTATAGCAAAAATGAATGAAAATTTACTGAAATTTTGTTCTCTAATCAAGTAGTTGCTGTAGCTGCCTTCGGAGCTTAAATTCCCCTTTGGAGAAAAGATAGAGAATGATGCGGGAGACGAAGCTACAGCTAAACTACACTGATTGTTTAGGCTTACTTTTTTCTTCTCATGTAACTCTTACAGATACCTGAATTACAAACTGCCTGTCTCTTTTAAAATGATAAAAAGAGTTAAAAAAAAGAGACAAATGACTCGAAAGAACCTGTTTATTCCAAATTGTTTACGTGAGAGACAGTCAAGTTAAAAAAAAGCAGTAAAGACTAAGAATAAACTCTTCCACTGACTAAATCTGCGATGTATTTCCACTTCCTGATTATACTCAGCATGATATCACACATTGTCACGAAAACTATAAAGACTGAAGAATGAAGATAGTTTGTTCTATAAAGTGGGGGAATGCCTTCACTCTCCCTGTCGAATAGTGTTCTTAAGTGAGAAAAAAGTAGCTCTGAGCTTCTTTTGTGCGCATTCAGAAATCTGAAGAAAAATCACACGAGCCAAGGCTTGCTGATTGACTGTGCTAATCCCATGGTGCCCTTGGTGCAATGCCAGTCACAGCAATGGGAGAAAAAGTGAAAAACCAGAATCGAACAAAGCAAACCAGGATGCTTAAATCAAATACATGCAGATGAAAAAATGCTCTCTACAGAAATGCACCGCCTCATACGATGCTTGCAGGGCAGTATAGGAATTTACATACCGTATACAGCATTATTTTTTCATTGAAATATATGATGCACAACAGAAAAAAAGACAAAAGAACTAGAAAACATCCATGTGCACAAAGAATGAATACATATTTAAAGTGTTATTTTTGTAGCATTGCTTTTTAGCTTTGAAAATGTAAAACATTAAATCAGATAGAAGCCGTTTGTAAAGTAATGGTAACAGGAACAGGATTGCTTACCGGGTTCGCAGGTTTCCAGGACTTGGCTGTCCATCATAGACAGACAGAATGTCAAAATCCTCTTCTAAAGCAAAGCCTTGGAATACCAGCTGTATCCGGTTGTGTTCTTGTGCCACAATCACCCATGTGCAGTTGGCGTAGTTTGGATATCCATAAGGGTATCCAGGACTTTCTATTGTACCATTCGGACTATATAGTGTATAACTGCAGTTTTGACCTGAAAGAGAAAGAACACGAGGGAGAGAATCAACGTTTTGAATGTAGCACACAGTAAAACTGAAGCAGCAAAGCTCTACATATGTAATTCTACATAAGCTGGCTTATATCAGCATTTTTTCCACAGAAAAGGCGAGCATTAAGTATAAGTGGTGGGGGACCAGCTACAGACACTAACCAGTCCTAATAACATTCATCATCATTGCTTTCATATAAAAGTCATCACAGACCACTAATTTTTAATTTAAAGAATCAGGGAGAAATCATTAGACAGTCCATTTAATGAGCGTAAGTGTGTGAGATGCCCATGTTGTCAAATGCCTGCGTCTGGGTGGTCAATAAGCTGTTCCCACGGTAACGCAACAGAGAAAGCGGGTGGGATGGGGTGAGGGGGTGATGCCATCCTTGGTTATTAATGGCAGTAATTTTAATAGCTTCCTATTGCCCACAGCGCTGACTTCCCTCCTCGGCATTAATTGCTCTTCTCTTTAGCGCGCTTGTCAATGGCCATTCGCAAAATATCGTTCTCGAGAAGAAATTTTAATAACGGTGTGTGCCTCAATCCATTAGAAGGAAGCCTCACTTAAATTACTTGTTCTATACAGATCTGAACCCATACTTTGAATTAATTGTCATTTAATCCCATGATGTGCTGTGTTTTCCTCCCTTTTTAACATTTTTTCTCTCTTGCAGGGCAGAAGTCTCAATGTATCTATTTCATTACTGCCCCTAGACTGCGTACATTAATAGGACCTTTTAATAAAATAAATGTACTGATAAGACAGTACAGTAGCATAACAGAGTCTAACCTAATGCCAATTTGCAATTTTACTATGACTAACAAACAATTAATTCACACAAAAGTTGCACAATGCAGTGGTGTCTGGCAGTCAGTTATGCACCACTGAATCCCAACACTGAGGCAAGATAGAGAGGCTAACACCCAGTTCATTTACTAAAGTTATTAAGTAATTAACGAGTAAAGTTACGTGCGTAACGGAGTCCTTCAATTCCCAAAGATAATTAGCATTGGAATAAGCTTCTTATTCTGAAATTACACTCATTCATGGTAATTAGTGTAATAAACACAAAAGGAATTATACATTTTCAAAACCAACAAGGCAACCTGGCATCAATAACCAAACAGCTCTGACAAACTTGTGGACAATAGGGCCATTGAGGGTCCCCTAAAGTCTGAGAACAAAGAGACCACCTTAATCTTTATTGCTCCAGAATCTGAAAGTGGCCTTTTCATTGAAACTGGCTTTTATATGCAAGACACAACGTGCAGTGAATAAAATAAAATAATTAAAAAAACCAGGATCCGGAATACTAAAAGCCTTCATAATATAATTACACCTTTTGTTCACCTCTTAAATGGATCTGAATTTCAATAGAGGTTGATTAATAAGGAATTATGAATACATAATGCGAGGACATCTGTGGCCAACAAACCCCATATCCTAGACAAACCAGCAAACAAATGAAAGAAAAAGTCTTTGCATGTCACAAGCTTGTCTCTGGGCTGAGATGTTGGAATATTATTCAAGAGAGATTATTCTCCATCCTTAGAAAATGAAGCTCTGGTGACATGACACATTCAAACATTCCTGGAAAAAAACAATTCACTGGTGCATTTAGAGCAATTAGGCCTGTGCCTGTTTTCAATAAAGTGACAGTGTGGGAGAAATGTGGAGATCTGCTGTCATTTATACAATCACATCTTGCAAGTTACTGTTCAGAACTAAAGTCGCAGCAGGACTGGGATTTCGACTTCTAAAAGGACTAACGCTGTCTCCCAGCATGGGATTTGGTAATTAAGTGAAAAGTGTGGCAGAGAGGAAATCCTGGGGCATTTTTTAATCTGAAAATTTCTTCCCAAAAATATTCTGACCAAGAAAACTAAAAATGCCTGTGGAGTGCTTTTTAGATAATCCTCTCCTGGCCCCCAGGGGAATTGCTTTGCGCTTTTCAAAGCCACAATGGAATGCACTAGTTATGATTTGGAGAATGACAGTTGAAAATTTTTTAAAAGTTGTGGTGTCTACCATAAAAGCACCCTTGACACAAACAAATTTGGCTTTTTTCAGCATGGCAGAACAAACATAAATGCCACTGAAGTGGGAGGGCTAGGATTCGTTTCTTTAAGCCTTTATTTGAGGCAGAGTATATTATTATATTGGCTTGAATTAATATATTTAATGAAAAGAAATTGGCATACATGGCAATTTGATTTCTGACCACAAACCAGAACTTCCCAAATTATTTGATACAAACTATGCTAGGGTTAAAGCTGGCATGTACTTTCACCTAGTCACATGAACTTTCACAACTGCCCAGCTCAACACACTTGGAGGAGAACACTATCCAGAATTCTGTTACTTCAGTTACTAGATGCCTGCGCTGGCTAGCGTCCTGTTTAGAAATGTGAAGAAATGGTGGGTCATCCAATCCAACCAGACAGAACAAAGCCAGGATCTCTTGGACCCCTAGTCATGGATGACTGTGGCGCCACCAGAGATTGAACTAAATCTTTAAACAAGAGGGTCTGAATGAATTTAACTTATTTCAAGATATTTTTGTTACTTAGTGGTAAAGATTTTTGGTTAATATAACCATTTACATCTTTTGTGTTAATCAGTTTTCACTAGTTACCGTGAAAAGCTTTTCTGCTGTGTGGATGGTCCTCCATTATCTACTGAACATTATAGGTTTTCTGGGGAATATCTTCACAATCATACAAATGCAGATATCTGGAACATTCCCGAAATGACGGTGTTCCTCCTGGCCCTACAGAAACCCCCAGTCCAAAAAAAACCCTTTAATCACAGCCGTTTTGAGTCGCCTACGAAGTTAATGTTACATGTCATTGGTTTCTGCATCCATTAGAATACTGAACAGAAACAGAGAACAGAGTCCCAAAGTGATTTTACACTTATCATTCTGGAATAGTACTTTATATTTAATCTGTAACTGCTGTCATGTGTATTTTATGTATGCTGCCTCAGACTCCATCATTTAAATTTAAACTGACCAGTGAATGAAAGTTTTATTTAAAATACTGAAGTTTACATCATTGAGTCTAACATCTAATTACTTCTGTAGTTCTGCGATTTGGGAGAGTACAAGAGTAGAGAGTAATAGGACTCACAGCGAATGGAGTTTTTAAATCTTTTTTGGTGTGTTTTATAGTATTTTTACTATAAAGCTTTTTTTTTACTAAAAAGTGTTCACATAATAAATAGGTATTATTGGTGTTACATCTTATTAGTTTGAATATTCAACATCTGTAAACGTTTATTCAGAGTTTTCACTGTTTTTATAGCTGACATATCGCTAGACTCCACTGTCCATGCTGCTTATATATACAGTCTAAGCATCAAATACTGAATCAGGTTGCATTAGAACAGATCGCACCTGCAGTTTGTTAGTGGAGCCCACTGAGCCTGGAGTGAACCATTTGGCTAACTAAAGCTAGGCTATAAGCTCGCTTCATGGAATAACCCCCGGTTTGAGAGTATCATTGCTTTACATTTTGCAATGCTGTGCCTGCTCCAACACCCCCAGTTCATCTGAGGAGGGTCTTGTTAATTACTTTATTAGTTGGACAAGTTGTATTGGGTGTAAAGTGAACAGTTTTACCACTAGGGATGGGTACCGAGACCTGGTACTTAATCTGCCCCGGTGCCTAATTATAAAAGACCGGAGGACCGATAAGCGCTGACGTTAACGGTTCTGCTGTCGGTACTGGCGAAATAAAAAAAAAAAATAAATGTCCTATTTATTATTGTTAAATAAACATTACCTAGCATATTATACCTGACCAGCCTTTTGTAACTTTTTATAATATTCTTTATTCGCCTGCACTTCCGTTATTTCCAATCTCACGCATGAACTGTAGTCTGTTCCACAGCGCACAGAGTTCACGTGCATACAACACGAGAGAGCTCGCGCTTATGGAGTGATGATGGCGGAGAGAGCCAAACGATCCAAAGTATGGTTACGGACTTTCAGCCCTGCCCAGTAATACGTTTTCACCGCTACACAAACGTGGGATGGATAGTTCTTCTATCCACTAAACAGAAAGGAGAATACAGACCATACTTTTCTCTGGAGTTTCACACATTCCCTCCAACTCTCGAAAACAGCTTCAAAGTAGAAACTGGGTTGTTAATAGTGACCATGCACCGACTCTCTGGCTCAGCCAGGTTTTAACCACCCATCCAACAAATGTGCTTCGTTTTCGTTTTTTCGTTTAAGGTGATTTTCAAAGCGAAGTGTGTGACTGTGTGGGTGACTCTGTGTGTGTGTGCGTCTGTGTGTGTGAGAGAGAGCATGTGTGTCCCTATACTTTTGTTCACATAACGTTGTTTAATATCTGTTTTTTTGAAGATAGTAACGAAGATACTCTGACGATACAATGTTACGGACTGGAGCCTCGTAAAGTTACAGTGGCAGCAGGTAACAGTGACTTCGTGAGATGATGTGTTGTTAGTTGCTAGGTAACAGACATACAAGTCGATCATCGACGTTAGATTTATTTACCTAAATTCCTTATTTAGGATTCCTAACTCGAGATAAGATAGGAAACCTAAATACAGTCAGGATTTGCTTCTGTAATACCAAATTTTAAAAAATCCTATTTTAATCCTCCTATCTTTATGCTTAAGATAGGAAGTTTCTGTAATATGGCCCCTGGCACCTAATGATTACTCTCACACTCGCGGCCTACCTGCATGCTCCAACTATGTTGGAGTGTTTATTTATTTGTTTTACAATCATTGGTTTTGTTTGTGTAATAGAGATATTTTTTAAATGTAAAATAAATTAATTATTTTACATTTAAAAAATAGTGTTATTTCTGTTCTCAATTTGCTTTGTTTTTTTAATTAAAAAATACAACCAAAAGTACAGATAAGAGTACCATTAAAGTATCGATAGAAGTAGTAATGCCGTTAAAACCTTAACGATACCCATCCCTAGTTACCACAGAGTTATATGGTGATATAATGAAGGTACCCAGATTGTGAATAAAAGGAGTAAATGATGTATTACTCCTTGGGTTGTATTACTCCTTCAGTTGTGTTTAAATAAAAAAATTTAAACCCAACTGAAAATTCAGACAGCCCTTATTCTCTAAAGCTACTCTCAAGGTGACAAAAAATGTTGGTAAATCGTGAGAACAGCCTGTCCAATAGTGATGATATTTCACAGGTGACGTCACTATGGGAATACGGGAAGCATATACTACTTGAGCCCGATTCACTTAATAAAAAATATCTATGCTGCGTTTTACCCCAGGATTGGGTTACACCCCACTCTCAAGCGCTAAAGAGGGCAACTACATCCAGGGCTGGAAAATGTGCTTGCTGAAAACAATCCATCATATCCTCACCTGATCCTGGGGGAGAGACTGTCTGGAGTGAAGTGAGCATGGACCAGCACCAAAAGAGCATTTGACCTTTGGACACACACTTCTTTATGACTGTACAGAGCTTTGTGGTGGATATTTTCTTTCTTCACCAGAGAATGCAGCTCTGCTACTGAGCGTTACAAAGAGAACATGTGAAAGCAGCGAGTCAGGGCCTTGTTTAAGATGATCCATCCATCACATCACAACTTAGACACTCACTACCTACTCTCATATGACACACACATATAGGGCCTTGGGGGTGGGCACACTGAA
>JBBJLR010018864.1:0-13267 GCA_037577145.1 Brachypetersius gabonensis
ACACACACACACACACACACACACACACACACACACACACACACACACACACACACACACACACACACACTGTCTATGGATTACAGCACTTACTTTCAAACACTGCTTTTAAAGAACATCAGAAGCCAAAAGACTTTGTGGTAAGGGCTGTTCAAGGGTACAGTAGACACCAGGGGAACTTCTCACACATGCCCAGTAATGACTTCAAGTCTGTCAAACACAAATCTCAGAGAAAAAAGACAGTATTGCATGTGCTACCTTTGTCACCTGACCTGAGAAATGGATTTGGTTACAGACATCTGTGTCTGTTTGGCTAGTTCAAGCTACATTCAGCCTGTCGTCAATGTGATGCAAGCTTGTTGATGTGGTTTAAGACACAATACGACTTACTGTGAACTTTGAAACTGAACAAAACCTCACTATGTAGCTGCTGGGAACCTTTGTGACAATACATAGGAATCAGAGAAAATCTGAGGCTTCAGGATCTCTCTCGCTCTCTTCTGTAAAAATAGGCTCAGTATGAAAAGTTTAGTCTAAACACTAAACTAACATTAAGAACAAAAGTTCCACGGTTTTATACGCTGGATGGCTCGGTGCACAGAGTAATCATCCTTACTCAAAGGAAAGGAAAAAAAACCCATTATGTTCAGTTTTTGATTTCGTGGCTATTATTTAATAAACCCAATAAATAAACAAAGACAACCACAGCCACATCTGACTTATGATATCTACAGTGAACCCAGTGAAAATCAACATAACTTATTGTGTAAGATTGTTCATAATGAGGACAGTGCAGATATGGGCAAAAGAACTGGAAAGAAATCAGGAGAGACTAAATGCTTCCATCTTGTGGTGACACAGAGCTGTTATAAATCATGCTGAGAGCAGAGATGTCCAAACTTTTGCACAGAGGGCTGGAGTTGGTGAGGTGAAAATGTGCGGTGGCTGAGCATTCAGCCTGACATTCTTCGAACCATTAACACTAAATGCAAATGAACTATTTGATTCTTTTTATTGCAAATGCCATACTTTTCATTCACAGAGAACATAAATCAGTCTGAACCTGTTTTTTACGAAAATCACACCACCTTTCACATTTGAAGACCACATAAAATTAAGAAAAAAACATTCGGGAAGATTAAACATATCTTGGTTCATACGTATTATTTATTATTCACTATTGCTCACTGAAAACTTCAAAATTCAAAACATGTGAACAGGATAATAACACTAACAGTTCTCTTATTCAGAAATACAAAACACAGAGGGACATATGAATATCACTCGTTATTTCGTTTTTCAATTGACAATAAAAAACGGAAATGTGTCTTTTGATTTGGAAGCGGGTGTCAAAATCGAAAAAGTCAGTGTATTTCATTATTTAAATTTTAGACTCCAGTTAAAAATATGGAATGGAAAAGCGGGCTGCCAGACCGAATTTGATTTTAATACTTAATTTTTCGGATTTACGAGACCCGGTTGTCAACTGAAAAACAAAAGAACAAATGATACACGGATTCGGTTCTTGTTAAAGTTCATAACTGAAAATTATGGCTGGAAACAATCACACAAGGTTCACTCGAAGAGAGTGTGTCCACAAACTGCTGCCATCTTTTGGTGAATTTTAGATTTTTTCTGTACGCGTGTATTTTATTCTTGTCGGGCCGAACATTATTGATTTTCTGACAGAGGGTGCAGGCCGCTGGAAATCTGAACTGAGCTGCGGAATGGATTTGTACATCAGAAACTCCTGTTTGAGTTTAAACATCAGATCATGTAATCATGTTTTGTTTTGTTAATATTTGTTTGTCTTTTTTATTTATTCAAATGGTTTAAAAAATAAATAAATACATGTTCTCCAGATAGATAATTTTATATATAATTTTGTCAGATCCTCAAAAATGTAATTTCTGATTAAAAAGTGTCATGGGGCCACAGGAAAACTGTTGTATCTCTGTTTAGTATATCTAAAATTTGGGTAGTTTATTTAATCTTCTTTGGTTGTATCTAAAAATGAGGGAAAGTCACTGTAAAACTACACCCATCTCTTGTACAGCATGATACTGTTATATGTAAGGCAGTCTAATGGAAATTAGAAAATGGTTTTGAGGACCATCTTCGGTTTTCGGCAGAGGGCTGTATAGTTTCTTCAATCTGTGGATAGTGTGCAGAGTCGGCTTAAGTGGTACAGACTCCGTGTCACTTGTTGACCACTCCAGCAGAAACCTAATACTGATGTCATTAAGAACCTGACAAGGTTATTCTGCCTTTAACTCTGTTCAGAGTGCGGAATTTTGCTTCCCCTTCAGGTACAATAGTGTTTGTGCAACTGACTTACAATTTACACTGTTAAAGAGCGCTTTGACTGGAAATACATCACCAAGGCATACATCCATGTTCAAACTTCTTCCTACTGATCCTTCTCTTTTTTCAGTGAGCTGGATTTTTTGACAACATCTTGCTCCCTTTCCCAAACCTAGAGAAATTAGGGGAGAATACAGGAGTAAATACTAACCTCTTTCACAGACCTATAGAGTGACATCCCTGCATATACTCCGATAGAGGATGGGAAATTACAACTGTACTATAAATGTGGGTTTTTCTTATGAATTCTCTGGATGCTTTCAGAAAATGTTGCCACCCTCTCATCCTAACACTCCTCTTCTACCCCTTTAAGAGGGGTAAAAAAAAAAAAAAAGCATGAATTGAGGAAACAGGACAGCTGATCAAATATGATTCCAACTATTGATGAACCATCTCTAATCTTCTTATAAGCCAGTCATTGGTGCTACACAGCTCCGGGCTACTTACAAATAGGTGGCCTTCCTCTCTATCTGGGATTTTATTTGACCTCAAGATTATAAAAAACAAGCAAAAAAGATTTAAAGCATAGTTACATTAGTAGGGAATCACTGCCATCTCTGGTTAAAGTCTGCAAACCATCAATTCTCCCCAAAATGTCACTTATACAGCATATCATGTGTGTGTCACTGTAACAGGATGTTTTGAGCAAATTTCTAATTAGAGATGACTGTTATAACCAAGGTCACTGCCCCATCTCGTTATTATCTGAGCTATCATGTGCATAGTTCACAGGCTCTGGGGAGAATGAGAGAGAGAAAAGGAGGATGAAGGATATTTATCTTTCTTTAATGAAGCAGAAACATTTAGACACTACAGCCTCAAGCTTCCTCAAACACAGTCATGCAAACCGGACATGAGCAATTCTTCTGGCACGTGTGTGTGTGTGTGTGTGAGTGTGTGTGTGTGTGAGAGGGAGAGAGAGAGAGTGAGACAGAGAGTGTGCATCTTTTACACACTCTCTCTTTACACTTCTAGGAATTCTGCTGAATGTAAAGATGGTATTTATTCATTTAGGTTGGCGCTGGGAATCGTCAGCATTCATTCTAGAAATGCTTTTTTTTTTCCATCTAGACAGACAGCACGAGTTAAACGTGTGAGCGAAGTCTCACACACACTCCACGTGCGGCTCACTTCCCGTCTTACTGAATTACATCTTTGGTCGACTGGGTCTCTACTACATTGACCCTGAGCATCTGAGGGGCCGTAGGTCAACAGCAGCATCTCTTTCCTCCCACTCTTCCGGTGCCAATTTCACAACAGAACAGGAGACTCAGCTTCTGCGTGAAAACTCAAAGCTATAGGTCACGTTCTAATGCCAATGGCGAAAGGGATGCACTCCGCTCCTCAGTAAAACATATAGAAATAAGACATTTAAACAGGGGTAAACAAATAACAGGCAAACATTAAAATGCCAGATTTGTTCCTGGTAATATTTCTGGCTTGTGTGTTCTTTGTGTTGGAATGCAACTTTCTGGTCACATGTGTTGTCAAATAGTTAATATTTTTAAATTAACATTTTAAATAAGAGTTTTAAAAGTCAGTATATGCCCTATAGCTTGCATTCTCAAATGCATAGATACAAACATACATATGGACATCATTGTCACATATCCTAACCAGTGCCACAGGGGTGTCTGAGGCTATCCCAACACTCCTAGGGCAAAATGCAGTTTAGACATGAGGAGAACCCAAAAACTTCACACAGAAAGAGGCAGATATTAGAAATAACTTTTCATTCTGCATGTATGCCTCATAATCCAAAAATAAATAACAGTAACACTTAAGGTTACCTAACTGTTACTTAAGGACAGCATCCATAAGGATACATGACACCAGCAGAAGGTGTTCACAGCAACTGACATGAACTTACAGCATTTATTAAAGCTTATGCTCAATAAAGGAGCATTATGGTATTTTAGTTAAGTAGCACTGATTATTAGAGAAACTCTGCCCTGGAGGCTGAAAGAAGGCCAACATTTCTCATTACTCCTTTTCTTCTCAACATTGCATGCTTCCAGCTGAGAAGACTGTGGGCTCTGAGGTTTTAGTTTAGACATATGATATTAAAAAAACATGGCCCAGTACATTCAGGTTTACATCAACTAGTGGCAAGTTTGTAGTCCTGCAAAGGCCATGTGCAGGAAGGAGAGAGGAGAGAGATGAGAAAATATTCGTGGTTGCATCAAACGCTGGAAGGCATTTAAGGCAGCTCATGCCTTGTAGTGTGTTTTGGCAGGACTGAGTCACATTGTTTCTGCCAAACCTTCACGTGGAGCAATCAACCACAACAGCATAAAACATGACTCTAAACAATAGCTCAGTGAAATAAGTGGATAACTGCTTTACTATGTAAAACTGAGCTGAAAGAATTTGTTTGCTTAAGGTGGAAAGATACAAGTCTTTTATACAAATATGATTATTTAAACTACTTCACTGTTTCCTAAGGAATTGAGTAATGAGCTGTTCTAATGTAAACATGAATTATTTGATACAACATCAGGGAGGTTCTCTAGATAGCAATTCGGACAAAAGTCAATACATTTTGAACAAAGATTAGAGAATGTTGTCTGTTTAATAATATGATGTGATAAATGCTTAATATCACCAAACATACAGACAAGAAAGATCAGTTTTGATTACAGTGAAAGCTACAGTGAGAGGTAAATGATTAATACGCTTGATTATCAAAAGCAAAATATGACATTTCTGTTGTGTATCTGTGTATCTCTCATATGAAATATATATATATACATATATTCCCATCAAGCTCTTCCTACCTGTATATGACCCATATCTGCTCAGCTAAGGGCTCTGCTATTCCAACGTGGCTGTGTCATCTACATACACATGTGGAGCCTAAGGGTGGTGTGGCATGTGGAGCCAAGGTATGTGCAAGTGCCCCAAGCCCCAGGCATGCACACGCACACACACACACACAAACACACACGCACACACACACACACATTACAAATACAAAAGTGGACACTTACACAGAGTCTCAGAGACATAAAATCACGCAGAAAAACATGCACACGTACACTCAGTGACGCTGCCACTACACGTCATAGGGCAAAGATGACATGTGGTTCACGACGCTTAGACCCTTCCTCAGACAGTGTTCTTATTCTGTCTCTACGCTTAGATTACTCACCATGACTGAAAAGATCTAAGATGAAAAGATTTGCTCACGTTTAGATCAGACAGAGCATATTACCTCAAAAGCAATGTTACAATCCAAAATGATTTCGTTAGCAATAAAAAGTAAAGCATCAGTACAAAATCATTTTGTTTTTAAAAACTGGTTTTCATTTCTTTAACAAACTTTTTCCCTCTGCAAGCATCACATATACACAATATGGCATAAACAACTTGAACTTATGCTCCAACTGTCATTGTCCTATATTTATTCACACTTACTGTCACTCCTCCTGTCATCTGCACCGCATGTTGTTTTGTCCTGTAATATATTGTCCTGTAATATATAATATATTGTCCTGTAAACTATTGCTCTTGTGTTTTTCTTACCTCCCCTCTCTGTTTGCACTCTGTGTAGTCCTGTCCTGCCACTTGTATTTGCCTGTTCTGCTTATTTCAAATATTATCCTCACAATGTCATATTACTTATTTCATAAACTTTTGGAGCAGCCATTAAATGTAACTATACTAACCATCCAAAAGTAAAAGCCTTCGTTTTTTCTTTAAGATGCTGAATGTTCAAAGTTCATTGCAAATTGTTGCAATGAAATACAGCAACTGCTGTGTTTAATAACAATTGAATGAACTGAATTCCAGTCTTAGATTTACAAACAAAATTTAAAATAGGATAAAGAAAACCAGGGCGGCGCGGTGGTGCCGGGTTTAGCGTTGTTGTCTCACAGCAAGAAGGTCCTGGGTTCGAATGGCGGGTTGGGTGCAGGGTCTTTCTGTGTGGAGTTTGCAAGTTCTCCCTGTGACTGCATGGGTTTCTTCCCACCACTAAAAACATGCGTGCTTTGGGGATAGGTTAGTTGAGCACTTTAAATTGCCGCTAGGTGATAATGGCTGTCTGTTTCTGTATGTGGCCCTGCGATGTGCTGGCGACGGCCCAGGATGTACCCCGCCTTCACCCATTGCATCTGGAATAGGCCGACCCCGAGTGTGGGAAAAAGGGGTAGAGGATGGATGGATAAAGAAAACCTGAGTTAAAAACAAATTATTTGAACTAATGAGTTGTACCAGCCGGCATTTTTGAAAAAGCATTCCCCCCCACAGTTACTCAGTCAACCAATGAACCACTTATTTAGTTAATAAATACATCCTTTACAGCAATGGGAAGCATTCTAAAAGATTAAAGCAAACGACACACAATGCCACAATCCAAAAGATTTCTAAGATTAGAAAGATGTTTTTTGCAAATAATTCAGTCTGTAAAGGGTCATAAGGTACTTTGCAAGGCTTGGAGAAGCCAGCTTAACAACGAGAACAAAATTAAGAGTACAGCAACAACTCATTCAGGAAGTCACAAAATAACCTGGACAAACATTTAGCAAACCAGCCTTACTCACCTCAGATGAGGCCACTGTTCATGATTTCACTCTTAGAAAGATACTGTGCTAAAATACATGGGAGTGATATAAACTGAAGACCACTGTTAACCAAGCAATGAATAATCTCGTTCCACAGCAAAACACCTTTTGAAAAAATGCTGTGTGAGTCTATAAGACTAGTAACTGTTGTCATATACCACAAAAAAATGGTTATTAACACTTCCAATGTGCTGCATTTTCACACAATGTCATCTTACCATAAGCATAATGAATACAAAAGAGAAAGACTTAAGACTTATGCACATTTCATCTGATGTTAAGTCTATGAGACTAAATCAATATCTAATAAGAGCCAATAGCTTTGGGGTGTGACAGATGTCAGCCCAAGTGGACATCATACATGTTACTGTGATGCAAGAGAAGTTCCAGGGCAGAGGACGGTGAGCTGCTGAAATGATGATGATGTCCTTCAGCGTGGAGCTGAAGGGTGTGGAAGAAAAAAATGTTACTCACGAACTGAATCAAAAGGAGACATGTCAGATTATGACGACTACAGCAGCATGCGTGCATACGTTATCTCCCCAACCCCACTCTCCACTTGCCCCAACCCCAGTGAATCTTTAATGACCAGAGTCACCACAAAAGGACACATGCCTTTAGCTCTGGTCACTTTAAATAGCTGGCCAGTCCTCAGCTGGACTGCAACCACCACACCACTCTCAGTATGTCTAGGAATCGAAAGCAAGGTACTGGCAGAGTATGGCTGGATGAAAGGTTTTCATTCATTCATCTAGGGATGCAGATATTCTTGCTTTTCTTTGAGCTTTAATACTTTTTCTTTACTCCTCTCACTCTCTTGCATCTTCCCGCTCCATCTTCATAGAGTGTTCTAGCCATTTACTCTCACCCCTCTCCCTCTTTCTAATCCTATCCAGTTCAATCATTTTCTCATTTCTGAAACCGCTAGAGGCACTCACTGCTTTGTTTTCTTCCCTTCCTTTCTACTTCTTATCTGACTGCCTCTGTAGCCGTGCTCTTTGTGGCACTGCTGTGCCTGGACCTCCGTACCCGTGTGGGCTCTGCACCGATATGTCCCCACGGACACACCGGCTGCCATATTCTGTCTCTTGCCGATCTCTTCGACAGGGTGATCCAGCATTCTGCAAGAATGCACGGGCTCTCCAGCGACCTGCACTCAGAGTTTGTGAGTATTTTAATTGTTTTCTTGGATTCTTTTGATTTAAACAGACTCCTGCTCATCGATAAGCATCAAAGAGGACTCCAGTGGGGTTATTCAGAAGAATTAACAAAGCTACAGGGGATTTCCTATTTGAGAAAGCCATTTAATTTTAGGGATGAATTTCCTGGGACTTTAAATGCATTCTGAAGTAAAAAGCTGAACAAATTTGACTGAAGGGCAATTGTTAAGACAATTGTTCAACAAATGCAAATGAGTTTAGTATTATGTGGCACTAATGCAAGCCATCCACAAGTGTAAAGTGTAAAGTGTAAACATGAGTGTAAATACTTATTTGTACCTGTCTGATAGTAATCAGCTGGTTATCATCTAAGATCTGTCTTAATAAACGTTTTTATAAGAGGTCCATATCCTATATTTTTCTCTCTTTTCACATTTTCCCCCATGAGTTCCACTTATGGTGTTTATGTTTTATTTTTACATAGACCTTTCCTTTATCTATTAGAATGTGAAACACTATTCTTTTGTTGACATGGGCCCTTTAAACAAGGACACACGTCGTCTCCGACTGTAAGCAGTGCTCTTATTGAGCATCAAAGGCTATCTTAGCTGAAATTAGCTGAAAGTGTGAGGAAATGAGTTATGAGACAATTCCCTGAGGTGCTTTAGATCTGACAAACAAAGAAAGGGTGAAATAACAAAAGAATAGACACATTTGATATCAAACCCTTGTTGAGAGTATAATTGATCACTTTTTAATTTCATTAACTGATAATAAAATTTAAACAGACTTTTTTTTCGCCATAGATAAGAAATGGATGACCATATCAACATGCTTTCCAGCTGCTTCTGTTACATTTTCTGTTAGATTTATTTGGCTTCTGGGTTTGCAACACACATTTAACATTGTTCTCTTTGTTCTCTGTCTTAATTCTAAAGGAACAGTACTTCCTGCCCAGCAAAAACCACATCGGCAGACTCTATCGCAAGTGCCACACATCCAGTATACTGACTCCTAATGGCAAAGAGAATGCACAGAAACTGGCTGTAAGTTTACTCAGACAGCTCCTCTCTGTCTCTTTTTCACTTTTAGTCAGCCTCATCTACCTCACAATGAGTCATGCTCCTGTCGCGTCTCACACTGAGCCTTAGTCTGCTGCGTGAGAAATATTCTGAAGTCTGTTCTCTCTCTGGAGCTTGTTTTTCTACCTGCCTGTGAAGTGCGGCTGTGGCTCATTGTCTTTAGTTAATGTCAGGTTGACTCAACACGCATACCATCAATCAAGCCTCTTTGTATTGCCTCATGAATTAATATTTTTGTGAACCAAATGTTGGAAGTCTCCCTCAGTTCTCTTTTCGTCTGTCCTAGCGTGAGGAGTTGACAGAGGTAATCCTAAAGCTGCTAATGGCCTGGAGGGATCCTCTCTCCCAGTTGCACCACAGCATGGCCCACCAGCAGGACTTCAACAGCTTTAGCAGCAACAAAGCTCTGGAGATGAGTGACATGGTGCATGAGCTCAGGAAAGGAGTGGAGAAGGTTACAGAAAAGGTACCAGACCCACAGCATTAAATTACGACACATAGGACACATGCATGTGTTTGTGACGGAGTTTTAAGGAGTTCAGAACAGTCCACCCTAACCAGACCACCACCAACCAAAGACCAAATAAATCTCCACACAGTGATAAGAATTTCACATTTATGTCTGCCTTAAACCAACAAATCATTAGATCAAGAACAAACCACTGTAATCATCAATGCATAAGAAATAAAGACAAAAAATGTAAACAAATATGATATAAATGTACATGTACATTGAAGTGTGTATGTCTGTAGATGTCAAGCCTTTTCATTATGTCTGCCTACATAGTGTTTACACTCCATATGATCATCTTCAGCGTGACTCTGAGGGGTTAAAAACTCCAGCAGTACTAACAGGTGCTCCACTGTTGTGACACTGCTGCAATTTACCTGATTCACCAAGTATGTAATACCTGCTACTGGTGGTGCTATGCAGGTCTTGGCCATTGATTAACAAGGTAAAAAGTAGTAACAAACGATGCAGAGCAACAGATGGACTACAGTCTGTAATTGTAAACTAAGTAGAAAGGGAAGCTGATAAAATGGAGAATAAGTTTAGATACAAAGGCGTACCAAATGAAGTGGCTTGTCCCCTATTTATCTGTAATTTGAGCATCTGCACTCTCTACCCCACATGCACAGATGCAGCTGCTGGGAATGATCAGCAACACAGCGAATGGCCTCTTATCCCCTGAAGCCTTGCTTCCTGCCTCCCAAAGCGGAGAGGGCATGAGCGACTATGAGCTCCTCTTCTGTTTCCGCCGTGACTCTGACAAAGTCCAGAACTACTTGAAGATCCTCAAATGCAGAATTGTACCTGAGCACGGCTGCTGAGGACCATGCAACGCTGGTGGGCATTGCTGGACTGCACAACATCGTGCCTGGTGCACTTCAAGACGATTCTTCCACCAGTAATGTCTACATTTAGTTCTAATAGGTCCAAGAAAGAAATCTGAGAACCTATTTGATCATCTAAGGCACTTGATTAGTGCTTGATTAGTTTTACCACAGGAGCTCCATTTCGTCCAAAAAATGAAAGCAATGCTTTGTGTGGGACAAAACAAAGCATAATCATTGTTAACTGGACAGCAACAGAAATGTTCAACTAAAATATAATTTTTTGTTCCGTGTAGCCCAAAACATAACATTTCACTTGTGCTTTCTAAACATATAGCCTCACTGCATTAAAATATGTGTCACATAGATAAGAAAGACTTTTCTGTATTTTGTAGGACTACACTTTAAGACTCACAGCTTAGCTAGCTAATCCCAAGGCTAATTTTGTTGACAATACTCAAATGAAAAAGATACACTGTAACATGATTCAATGTTTTGTCTTAAAAGAAAGAAACCTAAATTAGCAGAAGTTCAGGTGTTTTAAGCCCATAAGGTTACTTGCTTAAGACACTGTAAAATTCCACAGCCTATGTACACGCGTGCGTGTGTGTGTCTGTGTGTGTGTGTGTGTCTGCAACTGGTTTTAATGGCCTTGCTCTAAAAATCCATTTGTGGCACCATTAGAGAGTATTTACAGCCGTTTAATGTTGACAATATTTGTTTTATGTGTTTTTCCTTTTGTTGAGTGCAGGAATACATAATAACATTTTAGTTCTGTTCAGAGTAGGGTTGTCACGTCAGTCCTGCACAACTCCTGAATAATTAATCTGTGACCTGACTGACCTTTCATAATAATTTGCTTTTTGTTTTTTTTTTTTTGTGTCTATGAATCATATTGCTTTTAATTATGGATCTGGTGGGTAATGATGTAAATCACAGGACTTCCACAGGTAAAACTAATCCAGCTCAAATAGTTCTTTAGTCTTCAGTATAATGACATAATTTCTTTAAACTTCCTGGAGCCATATTACCTTATCAGGCTGTGAAGGATTTTGAGAAGCAAGATGAAGAGTTAAAGGGCCTGCGGAATATCAGAGGAAGACACACCTGAGCTAAACTGAGCTAAGAACCTAGATTTTCATTATTTATGGCTATAAAATGCACTGGAAAAAAAGTGAATAAAAATGATCATTGTCTCAGCAGTAAAAAACTGTCAGTGTATTTCTTTATGAAACACTTACATCTAACAGTTTCTCATCATAAAGCAATGAATGATCAAGAAGTAAATGACGGGCTCCTATCTTTGTATCTTCCCTTGAGATACGCTGGTTGAATATTACTCTGTGGGTGAGCAGGTACTTCAGAGATTCTTTGTGGAGCTATGTGGCCTTTGGCTGGAACTTCCAGTGCAGTGCATGCAGGGGAAACTGGAGGTTGAAATGCAGTTCAGCAACGGCCTAAGGCTCTGGTCAACCAGTCTGCTCTGTCTGAACCTTTAACATTTCTCAGTCAGAGGCAGAGGCAGAGCTTCACGTGTACAGTGCTTTCATCACACGATCATTCTGCTACTTTGTTACAGAGGACAAAGTTCTTTTCAGGTTGTATCTACATAAAAACAAACAAAAAACAATCAGTTCTTTTCCAAACGGCTCAAATTGTAAAGGAAGTAGAACATGTCACGTACTGATGTGAAAATATATAATAGGTTCCAAAACCCTGATGTGTCTGACCATTCTAATATATAAACATTCCATGTATAAACCCAAAAGCAGTCTTTTCAACACATCAAGTATCATGTCCTGTTAAGTCGGGAGGGGGATTTTTGTGTTTAGTTAAGTTTCTGAGTTTTTTGGGGACTTTTATTTTGATCAAGCAATTTTGGCCGGAACTCCTCTATTGAAATCGGAATATTCTTCCTGTGAGAGACTGATCTGCCGTCTGCACCGGAAATGAGGAAGTAGTGCATGATTGGCTATTTAAGATGTTTGCCGACCTTCATTCAGCTGGAAGAAGGACACCGGACGAGGGGAATGCTATGCTCTCTAGAGGTCCAATAACAAGAAGTCAGGGGTAAATTTTGGTTGTGGACAAGAAGTACTATATGCACCTCACCGATTGACTTTAATCTTTCATTTACATATTCAGGCTGAAAATTGTCTTCAAGGGGGTGCAATTATCAGTCCAATGTTTTTTTTCAAAAGACCAGTGCCTTTCATTAAAGATACAGTGTGTCCATTTCCAGTAAAACCCATTATCCATCTCAATAAATATTTCTTAATTTACATTTATGAAAACAGAACAAGACAGAAAAGAGCCCAACAAATAACTAGATAGGCAGAATTTCCCATGCTGCTTCTACCACTGCACAATTTGTTCCATCCTGGTAACTGAACACACAAATACACAACCGTTTACAAAACACTACCTGCTACCTGCAATCAGCAGACCCAGTTAGTAGTTTCTGCTCACTTTCGTTTGTTCTGTTCAGCTCTTCTACTTCTCTCTCAGTTTGTTCAAAAAATGAAATTAATCTCTTCTGCCAGCACAACTTCAGACTCCTTGTGTGTGTGTGTGTGTGTGTGTGTGTGTACGTGGGTGTGTGTGTGTGTGTGTGTCTGTGTGTGTGTGTGTGTCTGTGTGTGTGTGTGTGTTTGTGTACGTGGGTGTGTGTGTGTGTGTGTGTGTGTGTGTGTGTGTGTGTGTGTGTGTGTGAGTGTGTGTGTGTCTGTGTATGTGTGTGTGTGTGTGTGTGTGTGTGTGT